>BLSH010123943.1:102488-112626 GCA_018402905.1 Glandirana rugosa | reverse complement strand
TAATGTGAGGTATCGTTTTGACTAAAAAAACCATTTAAAGATATGACATGTATATGGTATTGGAAATGTGGGTATAGGTACTTGTTACGTTCACGTGTCATTTACAACACTCATCACAACTTGCTTGGGCCTGACATTGCAAGCCCAGGCATGGCTTGAAAGTCCACACGCCCTGGGCCTGGGCTTGTGTCTGTAAAGTTCTTTGCAAGCCCAAGACCCAAGACCATCAACTAGTGCGTACAACTTATCGACTTCCCGTCGGTTAGTTGTTCAGAGGCTGGGTCACATGATGCACTGGCCAATCACAGCCATGCCATTAGTAGGCATGGCTGTGATGGCTTCTAAGGGCAAACCAGTGAAAACGCTTGTTGATTGGCTGCCCTTCAGCTATTCAACATGCGTGATCAACTACCAGAACCCAGAACCCGAACGTTTCTTGAAATGTCTGTGTTCGGGTCCGGGTCCCGCACACCTGAAAGTTCGGTACGGACCCGAACGTTACAGTCCGGGTTCGTTCAACACTACTCACAACATTTACTGTGCACTTGCATTGTTCATGGATATGGGTGTAAAGGTTATGGTATATGTACAGTATAGAAATTTACCAAAAAAATCAGTTTTGCTATGGAGTGTAATCTCTGGCATCTGAACATGTGCCTAAAGTAAAATTATATTTTCCTAGAATGCTTTTGGATATAGGTAACCGCTATTAGCAATTTACACGCACATCTCATGTAAGAACAAAAATGCATGAAGTGCATATTGATATTGTTCAAAGTGTCTTAAAAAAATTAAAAAACAACAAAGTAGTTGTTTAGTGTCTTAATGCCCAAAATACAGGTATTATAGCATGCATGTGCAGATATGTCCACTATGGCCACATGATGTGCACATAGTCCCGGTTAATTCTCACCATGGGACAAAGCGCTACATGACCCACTGGCTATGAGGAGTCATGGAAATTCCATGCGTTTTCTAGAGTGATGGTGGAGGCACAGAGGTGAGGTGGAACACTGAGAGAATTCTGTGTGGACAATTTCTGCATAAGGATTTAAAGAGACACAACAGAAAGCACTTACTTGATTCATTTAATACTGGACACTTTGTATATTGAAGCACTTTATGTGTGAAGCACTTTGTTACATCAATTTTGGCATTGCATGATATCATGTTACAATTATTTATTTACTTGGAATATACATTTAGCCTACTTTCACACTGGGGCAGGCGTGCGCTAGTGGTAAAGCACCGTTAGTTTCAGCGGCAAGTTTCTGCTATTATAATTTATTTTATTTATTTCCGGTACTTATATAGCGCCGTTACTTTACGCATCATTTTACATACACATTGTACATTCACATCAGTCCCTACCCTCAAGGAACTTACAATCGGCGCTATGGCGCCGCTATGCAGGCGGGAGCACGGCGCTTTTAACCCCCCACAAGGGGTTAAAAAGTGGTTAAAAGTGCCGGCGAGCTGCGCTTCCGAGGCGGTGCGCAGCTGCTTTGGAAGTGCTTGCCATTGATTTCAATGGCAGCGGCGGTGGAGGAGCGGTGAAAACACTACTCAGCGCACCGTCCCAAAGAGGCTGCTTGCAGGACTTTTTGTAACATCCTGCAAGCGTACCACTCCAGTGTGAAAGCACTCAGGCTTTCACACTGGGGTGGATGGGAGGGTGTTTTTCAGGAGCTATAAGGGAGCTATTTTTAGCCCAAAAGCCCCTGAAAAATGCCCCAGTGTGAAAGTAGACTTAGAGTGTTTGGTGCACATTAGTTATAGGTTACCCATGAGCGCTGTGTGTATATATGTAAAGAGGTAGTTTGAGCACTGTTTTGTGGTAAAACACAGCAGCTTTTAGGGTTTTTGGGGTGATTTGTAAATGCAAATGAGCGTGTAGGTCCCGTACATTTAAACAGATTGCACCACACATGTAAGGTATCATAGCAAATGTCAGAGTGAGAGCAATAATTCTAGGCCTGGGTCCATAATTCATTGTCAATTCTACAATGATAACTTAAAGACTTTTAAAGTGTCACCTATGATACATTTTAGGTACTGTCGTTTGTCACCATTTCACGGGCATAAAGTGGGCTAGATAACTTATGGGTATGAGGCCGGGTTCACAATGGTACGACTTGACTGTTGTAAGACTGTCATCGTACATCCTACTTTGCCCTATGATATCGGTCCTACCTCCGAACAGGATATGATTTTGCTACAACTATGAGATAGTCCAACTTGTCCTTTGACCAATCAAAACAATCCCAATGTGACATAAATTCATTTTCCTGCTGGTGTAATCACCATGTCGGATGTCACAGTCGGACCAAAGAAGACGATTTATACACGTCATGCGACATGTGCTCCCAAAGTCGGAGCGTATGTCCCACCAGTTTGAACCGGGCCTCAATATGATTTATTTTCATTTTTAAAATCAACTAGCTTCAATGTCTCATACTAAACACCTTCAGGCATCTCGTTCTGCCAAGACTGTGCCTCACACTTCTATCTCCTGACAATCTTGCCCATGGTGTGTGTTGCCCAGTACATTACAAGAAATCTTTCAACATTCATCTTGCACAGGATTTGGGACTTATGAAGGGAAGCATAGGTAAGGGATAGTAATTGTAAAGTAAGATATGTCCACAATAGGTGAAGTTCTCCTTTAATTTAAAATTGACAAGAACGGACATTGGTTTTCACATTCAAAATGTTTACAGCAGAACTTCAGGATTAGTTTATGTGTCTAAATACAAGAGGTATGTGTACTCCAACATAAATCTTGGTTTGCTTTGTGTATTCCTCCCAGATCTATGCAATAATCTTGCTTTAAATTATGCTTCTGTGCACCTCCATGAGTTCAAAATTGCCAGCAAAGAGGAGGAATTCAATCTATTTGACCTGTCCTCAGCAGGTTATCTCCACCTTATCTGTAGGCATTCTTCCTAAAATACCAGTGTTGTAACTGTAACATTTTTATACATGCATATTATTAATGGTTGGGAAAATGTGTATGATTTGGCGTTTTGTGGGAGAAAGACGCATGATAGGGCACCAAGCAAGTCTAACTTCTTTAGTAAGGGAGCACCTAAAGATTTACCTGTTCGTACCCAGTTCTTGCTTTCTTCATCAAAACTCTAAATGATGAACATTTTCTGGACCACTGAAAATATGCACACATAAAATTCTTTAAGAACATTAGGAAATTCTTACCTGCTCTCCACCCAGTTCTCTTTGCAAACGCTTTTGCCACTGTGTACTCTGCATCACTATGGCCTCCCATCTCCTCTCCAGATTGACACTTAAGAGCTGCAGGTTGGGAGGATCATGGTGTGGAGACTGGTCTTGGACATTTAGAAGATGGTGACACAAACGCAAGACTGATGTCACGCCACGCCTACGAAGTCTGAGCTCAGAGCAGAGACTCTGTGGGAAAAGATGGACAATTACTTAGGCTAATAACAAAAAAAAAGCGCTTCAAAATAATGCTATAAAGAAGCATAGAAATGCATATGAAAGGGTATGAAGACGTAAATCTCTGCTCATATTTAGAAAAGGGTAATTTCAACAGAAAAGCAATATGATGTAAAATTCTGAAAAATATAGGTATATTTGAGTCAAAGTACCAATCAGACATGACAATTACAAGATTAGACATAACTGACATTCAAAGAGTATATACAGCAGGTAAAATAAGTATTGAACACATCACCATTTTTCTAAGTAAATATATTTCTAAAGGTGCTATTGACATGAAATGTTCACCACATGTCGGTAACAACCCATGCAATCCATACATACAAAAAAAAACCTCAAAAAAACAAATACATTCAGAAATAAAGTTATGTGTAATAAAATGTAATGACACAGGAAGAAAGTATTAAACACGCTTACTGAAATGTTTTTAATACTTCATACAAAATCCTTTGTTGGCATTGGTTACAGAAGGAACACTCTTGGGGCCATACTCCGGTAGTGGAAAGAACATTTCACCATAAACCGGCCACAACCAGGTGCTTGTTATTGGTAAAGCCTGTGAAATACCAGGAGAATATAGTCTGGTCAGTTGAGACCAAAACTGAACTCTTTGGATGCCATAATGAACAGCATATGAAATATGGCTCTTCCCTTGCATGTTTTGACCCGGCAAAAATAAAACATTACATTCAATAATCCCAGCTGCTCCGTAAGACTCCTGGGGGGAGTAAGAAACAATATGCAGCCAATGATCAAGCGCTAGGGATTACTATATGGGTGAATTCCAAAGGACACGCATGGGTTCCATAATTGTAAAATAGCCTCATTTATTTTTGGTAATTGCCAAGCAAAGAGTTAAGTTAAAATGAAATCATCAACATCATAATTCATTAAATCATCCAGGCATAAAATAGTAAAAATTTAAAGGTATGCTCATATAGAGCTATCAGCTCTATTACCAGTGATAACCCCGCCGTGTCAGGCACTCTGCCAAGTCTGCGGGGTGTGTTGTAGGACCGAGAACACTCACTTGCGGGTGTGTGGAGGTCAAAAAGGGGTTGGGAGCACAATGCTGCCATGTTGCTCCTGTACCCAAGGGGGAGAGGAAGATGGATTGGAGCTGCTGGTAGGTGTGGACGCAGTGGCTGCTTCTCCCCGTGTGAGAGGGGAGCTCCTCTCCACTCTTTCCCGCAAATGGCTGGTCCTGCTGTGATGACATCAGTGAGTGATCGTGTTGGCTTGTGGAGGGGTATGTGCTGCGGTCGGCTCCGACCTGCACTAGCTTCAGGGCTATCTGGGTGAAGAATTCTGTCACAGTGAGGACATGCTTCGTACCTCAGCACTTTGTCAATTCCTGTGGCAGGGAGGGAAGGGGGGTAATTTATAGTAATGGATCAGTTAGTTAACCCTTTGTGCTGGGGCAGCGGAAGGAAGCATACTGGACATAGCGACCACCCGGTGACACGCAGGGGCTCTAAGGTGATTCTAAGCAATCTTAACTATATGCAATTATTATGACAGTATAACGGTCCATTGGTTTAACCCTTTGTGCTAGGGAATCCGGAAAAATGCATACCGGATATAGTAACTGCGTGGTACACAGGGGCTGTAGGGGGTGTTTATCAGTAATCATAGCCATATATGCAGGCATCATAATTGTAATCACAATAAGCAATAATAATGAAGAATAATAATTGAAAAAAAGACCAATGATAACAAAAAAACAAAAAACATATGGGAACTTGTGTTTAATGAAGATCCATAATTTGGTTAGATTAGGTGGTTAGTTTCCATCTCTTCATTTAGTCCATGGGGAGAAAGAGTATTTAATTTAAAAATCCAAAAGGCTTCTTTATGCAGAGAAGTGCAAACTAGTCATTAAATGTGAGGGACCTATCTGTATTTTTTTTTGATAACCATGACCTCCAAACATTTGATGTCATGGTTATGATGTGTTAAAAAGTGACGAGGTACACTATGTTGGTCGTTATCCTTATGTATAAGCTGCCTATGTTCCCCTATTCTTTTCCGGAGGGGAATATTTTTTGTCCTACATAGAGTAGATTACATGGACATCTCAAGATATAAATTACAAAATATGAGGAACATGTGATGAACTGCCTGATGTGAAATTTGTGACCTTTGGAATCCGTCACACTGGACTTTCCGTGTTGTATGAATTGACAGGTTAAGCACGCTCTTTTTTGACATTGGAAGATACCCGTCTTGTTGTCCAAAAAAGAATGAATGTCTTTGGATTAGGTATTGCCTTTAGGTTTTAACTTACTTGGGGCCAAGATGTTTTTAAGAGGTTTGACTTTCCTGAAAGTGATCTCTGGGGCATCTGGCATTACTTCTTTAAGTTTCGGGTCCAGTTGTAAGATCTTCCAATGGTTGTGAATGACCTGCGAAATCTTCCTGTACTGATCGTTGTATCCAGTGATAAATCTGATTCCATTTTGCCCGTGGTTTTTAGATCCCACCATTCTTGTCTCCTGGCTCTGGAAGGCTTCCTCTACTAGGGATTCTGGGAATCCTTTTTCCAAGAATTTTTTTGCCAGCAACCTCCCCTGATCATCATAATCTTCCTGTCTTGAGCAATTGGCCACCTGGAATATTTTTTCGCCGTGATCGATGGTGGCAACTAGTGTAATGCAGTTATGGGTTACCACTCGTTGGTTTACAATAAATGGAGGAAACGATGGTGTGATTTTCATGCCACAGTTCTAGGTCCAAAAATACTAATTTAGTTGGACCAATTACGTGGATAAATTATAGGCCCAGCTTGTTGTTGTTACAGTGGGCAGCAAAGGAAGCAAATTCATCAACTGTGCCGCTCCAGATGATTAAGATGTCGTCGATGTAACGACCGTAGTACACCAGATGTTGGGCAAACGGGTTATGATTCCAAGTGGATTGTTCTTCCCAATAGGCCATAGCAATGTTGGCGTAACACAGAGCAAAGTTGGCTCCCATTGCTGTACCCTGTGACTGAAGATAGAACTGGTCCAAGAAAGTAAAATAATTATGTTTGAGGCAAAATTCAGTGCCCTCGATTACAAACTGAGCTTGTCGGAATTAAATCACTGCAGTACTTTTTGTATCAAGACCTCACAATCAATTCACGACAGGCTCGGTTTGTAACATTGCTATGGCCTATTGGGAACAACAATCCATTTGGAATCATAACCCGTTCGCCCAACATCTGGTGTACTATGGCTGTTACATCGATGACATCTTAATCATCTGGAGTGGCACAGTTGATTCATTTTCTTCCTTTGCTGCCCACTGTAACAACAACAAGCTGGGCCTAGAATTTACCCACGTAATTGATCCAACCAAATTAGTATTCTTGGAGCTATAACTGTGCCATAAAAATCACACCATCATTTCCTCCATTTATTATAAACCAACGAGTGGTAACCCATACCTGCATAACATTAGGTGCCACTATTCATCATGGCGAAAAAATATTCCAGGTGGCCAATTCAGACGCCTAAGACGCAATTGCACAAGACAGGAAGATTATGATAATTAGGGGAGGTAACTTCAAAAATATTCTAGGAAAAAGGATTCCCAGAGTCCCTAGTAGAGGAAGCCTTCCAGAAACATAAGAGCCAGGAGACAAGAATAGTGGGATCCAAAAACCACGGGCAAAATGGAATCTGATTAATGACTGGATACAACGATCAGTACAGGTAGATTTTGCAGGTCATTCGCAACCATTGGAAGATCTTACAACTGGACCTGAAACTTAAAGAAGTGATACCAGATGACCCAGAGATCACTTTCAGGAAAGCCAAAACTCTTAAAAACATCTTGGCCCCAAGTAAGTTAAAACCGGAAGGAAATACCTAATCCAAAGACATTCGTTCTTTTTTCGACAACAGGACGGGTATCTTCGAATGTCGAAAAAGAGCGTGCTTAACCTGTCAAGTCATACAACACGGAAAGTCCAGTGTGACGGATTCCAAAGGTCACGAATTTCACATCAGACAGTTCATCACGTGTTCCTCAGATTTTGTAATTTACGTCTTGAGATGTCCATGTAATCTACTCTATGTAGGCCGAACAATACACCCCCTCCGGAAAAGAATAGGGTAACATAGAAGGCTTATACATAAGGGTAATGACCAACATAGTGTACCTCTTCACTTTTAACACATCATAACCATAACATCAAATGTTTGGAGGTCATGGTTATCGAAAAAATTACAGATAGGTCCCTCACATTTAATGACAAGTTTGCACTTCTCTGCAAGAAAGAAGCCTTTTGGATTTTTAAATTAAATACTCTCTCTCCCCATGGACTAAATGAAGAGATGGAAACTAACCACCTAATTTAACCAAATTATGGATCTTCATTAACACAAGTTCTCATGTTTTTTTTTTTTACATGTTATCGTCTGTCTTTGTTTCAATTATTATTCTTCATTATTATTGCTTATTGTGATTACAATTATGATGCCTGCATATATGGTTATGATTGCTCATAAACACCCCCTACAGCCCTTGCGTGCAACCCTGTGGTTACTATATCCAGTATGCATTTTCCAGATTCCCTAGCACAAAGGGTTAAACCAATCGACCGTTATACTGTCATAATAATTGCATATAGTTAAGATTGCTTAAAATCACCTTAGAGCCCCTGCGTGTCACCGGGTGGTCGCTATGTCCAATATGCTTACTTCCGCTGCCCCACCACAAAGGGTTAACTAACTGATCAATTACTATAAATTACCCCCCTTCAATTCCTGTCACAGGAATTGACAAAGTGCTGAGGCACGGAACATGTCGCCACTGTGACAGGATTCTTCACCCAGATAGCCCTGAAGCTAGTGCAGGTTGGAGCCGACCGCAGCACATACCCCTCCACAAGCCAACACGATCACTCACTGATGTCATCACAGCGGGACCAGCTGCTTGCGGCAAGGAGTGGAGAGGAGCTCCCCTCTCACATGGAGAGAAGCAGCCACTGCGTCCACACCTACCAGCAGCTCCAATCCATCTTCCTCTCCCCCTTGGGTATAGGAGCAACACAGCGGCACGGCGCTCCCAACCCCTTCCTGATCTCCACACACCCACAAGTGTGTGGTCCTACAACATACCCGGCAGACTTGGCAGAGTGCCTGATACTGCGGGGCTATCACTGGTAATAGAGCTGATAGCTCTATATGAGCATACTTACTTTGAATTTTTACTATTTTATGCCTGGATGATTTTCTGAATTATGATGTTGATGATTTCATTTTAAATTAACTCTTTGCTTGGAAATTACCAAAAATAAATAAGACTATTTTACAGTTATGGAACCCATGTATGTCCTTTGGAATTCACCCATATAGTAACCCCTAGCACTTGATCATTGGCTGCATATTGTATGCCATAATGCACACCGTGTTTGGAGGTCATATGGCACTGCACATCACCCCAAAAACACCATACCAACAGTGAAGTTTGGAGGTGGGAACATCATGATGTGGGCATGGCTGTTTTTCAGCATATGGTACTGGCAAACTTCATATCATTGAAGGAAGGACGAATGGAAAAATGTACCAAGACATTCTTGATAAAAGTCTGCTGCCATTTACCAGGATGATGAAGATAAAACCAGAGTGGACATTTCAGCAAGATAATGATCCCAAACACAAAGCAAAGGAAACTCCATTAGTTTCAAAGAAAGAAAACAAAGCTACTAGAATGGCCTAGCCAATCACGTGTCTTGAAAGAACTAAAGATCAGAATTTATAGAAGAGGCCCATGGAAGCTAGTTTCTCCATACAGGAGGTGTTTTGAAGCTGTCATTACCAACAAAGGATTCTGTACGAAGTATTAAATACATTTTCAGTTAGTGTTTTCAATACTTTTTCCCTGTGTCATTCCATTTTATTACACATATCTTAATTTCTGAACTTATTTGTTTTGGTTCCTTTGTATGTATGGATTGCGTAGGTTGTTACTGAAATATGGTGAAAATTTCATGTCAATATCACCTTTATAAATATATTTACCTAGAAAAATTATGACTTGTTCAATACTTATTTTACCCCTTGAATATATATACAGTATCTCACAAAAGTGAGTAAATCCCTCACATTTTTGTAAATATTTTATTATATCTTTTCATGTGACAACACTGAAGAAATCACATACTACTCAAGTAGTGAGTGTACAGCTTGTATAACAGTGTAAATTTGCTGTCCCATCAAAATAACTGAACACACAGCCATTAATGTCTAAACTACTGGCAACAAAAGTGAGTATACCCCTAAGTGAAAATGTCCAAATTGGGCCCAATAAGCCATTTTCCCTCCCCGGTGTCATGTGACTCATTAGTGTTACAAGGTCTCAGGTGTGAATGGGGAGCAGGTGTGTTAAATTTGGGGTTATGAGTCTCACTCTCTCATACTGGTCACTAGAAGCTCAACATGGCACCTCATGGCAAATAACTCTCTGAGGATCTGAAAAAAAGAATTGTTGCTCTACATAAAGATGGCCTAGGCTATAAGAAGATTGCCAAGACCCTGAAACTGAGCTGCAGCATGGTGGCCAAGACCATACAGTGGTTTAACAGTTCAGGTTCCACGCAGAACAAGGCCTCGCCATGGTCAACCAAAGAAGTTGAGTGCACATGCTCAGCGTCATATCACCGACACACAAG
>BLSH010123943.1:81849-102478 GCA_018402905.1 Glandirana rugosa | reverse complement strand
AAAGCGAAAGAACTACATGTCATAGAGTGTTTTCACTCATGTGGGGAGTGTAAAAACATTTATAAAATAATATAGAAAAGTACACTGTTGTGACTTCTTTACTGTGAAACGATGTTACATTTCATCACTCACATGTCGAACATATTGTCACATTTAAATGACAGGGGAGTTTTGTTGAGTTTGTGTCGGTAATTACAGATTTGGCGACCGTTGTTTTCACTCATGTGGGGATTCACTTTTACAAGTTTAGCCCGGGTTTCACAGTTATAAAACACACCGGTGGTAACAAAAGTTCGTGCTGGAATTGGGAGAACCCGTACCTCAAGTGAGGGGATGGACTGGCCAAGCATGTCTCCAGACCTAAACCCTATTGAGCATCTGTGGGGCATCCTCAAATGGAAGGTGGAGGAATGCATGGTCTCTAACATCCACCAGCTCCATGATGTCGTCATGGAGGAGTGGAAGAGGACTCCAGTGGTAACCTGTGAAGCTCTGGTGAACTCCATGCCCAAGAGGGTTAAGGTCGTGCTTGAAAACAATGGTGGCCACACAAAATATTGACACTTTGGGCCCGATTTGAACATTTTCACTTAGGGGTGTACTCACTTTTGTTGCCAGCGGTTTAGACATTAATGGCTGTGTTTGAGTTGTTTTGAGGGGACAGTAAATTTACACTGTTATACAAGCTGTACACTCACTACTTTACATTGTAGCAAAGTGTCATTTCTTCAGTGTTGTCACATGAAAAGATATAATAAAATATTTACAAAAATGTGAGGGGTGTACTCACTTTTGTGAGATACTGTACATCAAGAAAGCGAAAACTATGGAGTAAAAAGAGAGAGAGGGTTTCAGCTTTGAAGTTGGTTCCTCCAAATGGAGGACGGTTAAAAGTGATGAAACTGTGCATAATGTCATTAATTAATAATTAATGTTGATAGGTAGTTTAAAAGTTATTCCATTATCTTATTGCTTTCTTACTGCTATTTTGAAACTTCTGGAAAATCCTTTATATTTAAATATAATCCAAATTTAAGGGATAGTAGTCTGGGAAATGTGGTTACGAACAGGTTAAGTGTCAGTGACTATAAAACCGAGAGGGCCATCAATATGATTCGTCTCTCACAGACACAGAGTCTGACAAATAGAGCGATTAAAAGGCCACTGAGAGCCATCTCTTTCTGCCAATTATCGCCATGTATCATCCCTGGCCCAACGAGGAAGGCAGAAATATGGCCTTTTGAATGGCACTATTTAAGTGTTCGCTGATAATGAAGCACATGGCAAGGCCCTAATCACAGCTCACAGGGGAGAAGGACCCAAATCAGTCTATGCATCAGGCTGGTAACTAGCAGAGAGGATGAAGGAAGGGCAGGGATCCAGAAGCAGCATAGATAGCACATAATGCTATTGTGTCAGTGCCAAGCATGATTCTGCAGAAAAAAAGGTATTATGACACAACAGTAAGTCAGCTGTAGAGATGCCCTCCAACTATAAGAAGTGATTCATAGATCAGTTATGTGTACGATAAACTGGAGATTGAGAAAAAGATTACCGCACCTTTTCATTGGTACTCTATATCATTAAATTACATGGAAATATAACAATAGCACTATTGAAAATAGTATCCAAAATTGTCATAAACACACAGAAGGAGGATAATAACTGCCAATGAAACTTGCAAGTAAAAATATGAGAGATGTTGTAAGGAAACATTTGTGGCCATTGGAATGCCTGTGTGTGTGTGTGTGCACGTGTATGCGCCGGCATTGGCGCCAAAACGGCCCATTTAAGCTGAGAGCACCCTGCAACCAGTGCTGTACATTCTACAGTGTTCCGTAGCGATCCGTTCTGAGATTTCCTGTTTACCTGTGACCCGGCTTGACCAGGGGTTCTGGAACCAGGGCCGTAAGAGAGGTTGCCTACTGCATAAGTCAGACTCTACCATCAGGTACGTGGCAGATGTAAATACTGGTAAATGCTTCTTTACGGATATTTCTCATCATGTAGTGAATTTGGTTTAACATGGCAACATTGTCCATAGGTTTTTTTAAAGGCTGGGTAATGCTCAGCTTGCATAACATTACCCTGGTATCCTTTAACATATTTATTGGCCATACACTAGGGAGTTTTCCAGCAACGTGATCAAATCTAGTGTAGCCGGGCTACAGCAATACGGAGAAGGAGACATTTCCCTTTATTCTGTGCTCCCGCTACTGAAATACTGATGTTATACTGCACCATCCTCCTCAGCAGCCAGCAGGGGGAGGGCTAAAGCCAAACAAGCCCATAGACTTATTTGCAGTGTGTCAAGAATTCTGGGATTGGTAGTTTGAGATGGCAGCCATTTCATGGTTCGAATTGACTCCTTACAATACAAATTCCAATAGGCTCTGTGCAGTCGGAGGAGTGGAGAGATGATTTTTATTAAACTGCCCAGAAAAGCTCTTCCTCTTGGTACCAAGGGAGTTAGAGAGAGAGCACCTCTGTCTGGATATCTGCCTGCCAGCAGGAGACCATACTAGTGGAGAGACTGGGAGTGAGAACCCCTGAGGGCAGTGCAGCACTGCCCACATCTCAGCACTTGCACCGCTGCAGCAGGGAGACTGGAGTATCCACTGCTTCCTACCATTGATCACAGAAGGCTTTCCAGGAGAGACTGAGGGCCCCCCTTTCTAAAGCCTAGCCAATACTGCTATCAGGGACTGAGCTACTGAGAGCAGGACACCAAGTGTAGCCAATCCATACCACACCCATAGTGCACTCTATGCCACACTTATTCCAAACTTAGACTGCACCTACAGTATATACCATATGCAGGTTAATTTGGACCATCATTAAGTGCAAACATGCTTTTGAAGGGCCGCAGCAATAGCCAGCAGAAGGACACCTTAAAGGACCGCCCATCCCATAATAATAATTCTGCAAGCCCCCTTTGTTTCCTGCCCCCTCCACTACCATCCTCCTTTTCATCTGGACAGTGCGTACCCTTTCTGTCTAGGACTAGCATTGCCACATACATGCACTCTGGCAGTAAAGTTCCAGCACTCAGGAGATTAAACTTACTTTGCTGTCACAGGAACCATTGTGACTTATGATCCTGGAGTGGTTTGGGGGCCAGTCTCCTTCACACCGACTACGGACCCAGGACTAGGATGACATCCACTTGTTATTTGTTATGTTCCCTTGTGTTTGCACCACACCATCTTACCAGGATTTAGTAGCCGTGGCTGTGGAACTCTCGCCCGGCTACAGTAGGGACTGTTCCCAGATAACTTTTACCAGCTATTGCTCCAGCCCCTGACCTCGGGGGACGTCACTTTTTGGACTATATCATCTTGGGGCTTGGAGCTATCGGTTGGTACCCCGGGATGGCCGCCACTACCTAGGGGTCACCTCTAAATGACTGATAGTATACTGTATGGGTGTCTTTGTTCCATGTACTCCTATGCAGGTGCCAGGCTGTCTGGGGTGGGCATTGTTTAGGATAATGTGATCAAGCTCTTATCTGATTTTGTGTGGTATAAATTATGTGTGAATTTTCAATAAAGGTGGTTCCTGCTTGCTCCTAAGCTAGTGTCGTCTAGTTCTTGGGTGCAATTCTCAGCTATAACACCTTGTTCCTGTGTTCCAGCAGTAAGAAAGCAGTTCTCTGGCGGAGATACCTAGTCAGGAGTCAGGAGTCTGTCACATTTACAGTGAGGGAAAAAAGTATTTGATCCCCTGCTGATTTTATACGTTTGCCCATGATAAAAAAAATGATCAGTCTATAATTTTAATGGTAGGTTTATTGTAACAGTGAGAGACAGAATAACAACAACAAAAAACTGAAAAACACATTGATCTGCATTTTAATGAGTGAAATAAGTATTTGACCCCTTTGCAAAACATGAATTAGTACGTGGTGGCAAAACCCTTGTTGGCAATCGCAGAGGTCAGATGTTTCTTGTAGTTGGCTACCAGGTTTGCACACATCTCAGGAAGGATTTTGTCCCACTCCTCCTTGCAGATTATCTCAAAGTCATTAAGGTTTCGAGGCTGATGTTTGGTAACTCGAACCTTCAGCTCTCTCCAAATATTTTCTATAGGATTAAGGTCTGAAGACTGGCTAGGCCACTCCAATACCTTAATGTGCTTCTTCTTCAGCCACTCCTTTGTTTTGGGTCATTGTTATGCTAGAATACCCACCCACGACCATTTTCAATGCCCTGCCTGAGGGAAGGAGGTTCTCAAGATTTGACAGTACATGGCCCTGTCCATCGTCCCTTTGATGCAGTGAAGTTGTCCTGTCCCCTGAGCAGAAAAACACCCCCCAAAGCATAATGTTTCCACCTCCATGTTTGATGGTGGGGATAGTGTTATTGGGGTCATAGGCAGCATTCCTCCTCCTCCAAACAAGGCGAGTTGAGTTGATGCCAAAGAGCTCAAATTTGGTCTCATCTAACCACAATACTTTCATCCAGTTCTCCTCTGAATCATTCAGATGCTCATTAGCAAACTTCAGATGGGCCTGTACATGTGCTTTCTTGAGCAGGGGGACCGTGCGGGTGCTGCAGGATTTCAGTCCTTCATGGCATAGTGTGTTACCAATTGTTTTCTTGGTGACTATGGTCCCAGCTGCCTTGAGATCATTGACAAGATTCTCCCTTGCAGTTCTGGACTGATTCCTCACCCTTCTGATGATGATTGAAACTCCACAAAGTGAGAACTTGCATGGAGCCCCAGACCGAGGGAGATTAACAGCTATTTTGTGTTTTTTCCATTTGCGAAAAATCGCACCAACTGTTGTCACCCTTTCACCAAGCTGCTTGGCGATGGTCTTGTAGCCCATTCCAGCTTCGTGTAGGTCTACAATCTTATCCCTGACATCCTTGGCCAGCTCTTTGGTCTTGGCCATGGTGCAGAGATTGGAATCCGATTGATTGCTTCTGTGGACAGGTGTCTTTTATACAAGTAATACGCTGAGATTAGGAGCACTCCCTTTAAGAGAGTGCTCCTAATCTCAGCTCATTACCTGTATAGGAGATGCCTGGGAGCCATAAATCTTGCTGACTAATAGGGGATCAAATACTTATTTCACTCATTAAAATGCAAATCAATTGATAACTTTTTTGAAATATGTTTTTTCTGGATTTTGTTTTGTTAGTCTGCCTCACTGTTAAAATAAACCCACCATTAAAATTATAAATTATGGGGGGCATGTCCGGATGTGAGCAGAGAAGGTTGCATCAGAGAGCGGTTCATCCTCACCTTAATCGTGACTCATCCTGGTTCCCTGCAAGGTGTTCAAAACTACTCCAGCCTTCCCCTGCTGTCTCCTTGGCACCCATCCGTGGTGGTATTCTGTCTTTATCCGGCCAGTATGGTGAGCGGTGCTGCCTGTGGCCTAACTGGCGGCCCAAAGAATCCTCTGAGACTGGCTGCACTTGAGGCCTTGGTGGAGCTCTGCTTACCTCTGCCTCTGGAGCTGCTCTGACTACTCTCCTCTGCTCCCGGTTGCCGCCGACGGGGACCCATCATCTACAGGTAGGAAGCTGGAGGGTGGCCGCTGAGGCGCGGCATCTGGCCACCATCTTGTCCATGAGGCCACAGCCTGCAGAGGCTGATGCCTGAACCGGACGGCGTGGTGGTTGGGGTTGCTCCCCTTGGTGCTTCTACTGCTCCTGCTCCTCTGTCTGTCGCTATACGGCTGGCCTGGGGATACATTGGGGAGGGGGTGCTGCTGTGTTTCACCCCAACAGATGGACACAGTTTTCTGGCCTATTCCACCGCCCTTCCATAACAGCTCCTGTGTAGTACATTCGGTGAGTGCCCTCAATCAATACCGTACTCATTCCTCACTGTCTGCATGAATGGCTGCACTGGGCTCAATGTAAAACTTTTTTTGCCTGCAATCCCTGCATTGTGAGACTGTTTGCGCTCCTTCCTACTGTATTCCCCTCCTGAAAGAGGCACACCTTGGTGGTGCAGAACACTAGTCCTCTCTGCCTCTTTTCTCATGGGACCAAAATCAAAACCCCCCAAAACTAACAAGCCAAACCCAGCATCCCCAGCTACTGTTTTACAGCCAGTGGCTTCTCTCAGAGGGAGGTTTCAGACCCTGCTGGCCGAACTAGCCATGGAGTCGGGGGCCTCCTCTGGTGGAACTTCATCTACCTCCTCTCCCCAAGACAACACAGCAGTGATCCTTGCAGCTATAGAACAAAGCAAGACTTCCATGCTGGTTAGAATTGATTGCCTCACAGAGGAATGTAATCTCCTAAGGAATGATCTGGATAAGATTAGAGGTCGGATGACTGAATCAGAATCTAGAATCTCTGCTACTGAGGATCTCACTGCTTCACATGCTACTACAATAGCTAAGCTGCAACATACTATCTGTCTGCTGGTTTCTAAATCTGATGACGCAGATAACAGGGCCAGGCGCAACAATTTCCAGGTTCTGGGTCTTCCGGAGGGCGAGGAGGGAGATCAACTGGCTGATTTTGCAGAATTGTTCTTTAAAAACATGTCGTGGAATGGGCTCATCGAGTACCAACGGGCCGTGCTATCCCTGGCGCAAGTCCTCGTTCATTCCTAGTCCACCTCCTCAACTATAGAGATTGGGACAAGATTCTATCCGAGGCCCGCAAGCACTCAACCCTCCCCTACGGTAATACTTCTGTACTTCTATTTCCTCATTTCTCGGCAGAGCTACAACGCAAACGGAAAACCTTCTATGATATTCAGAGACGCCTACGTGAAAAGAATGTCAAATACAGTATGTTATATCCTAGCTGCCTCAGAATCTCTCATAATGGCACGGTATGGTTTTTTGATTCCCCGGCTGATGCGGAGGACTGCTTAAATACTTTGTAACACTGATGGAATTGTCGCTCAACCACGTTTACCTTTTACTATCATTATGCACTTGCTGGTGATTATTGAGATCTCCCATTTCTGTTGAATATTTTGCCGGCTGGCATCCCTCCTTAGTTATCCTATTACTGCTATGCACTCTACTGACTGTTGGCTATTGTTTAGCTCTCATTTATTTAGCCGCACTCTACAATGGAAGTCATTGAGGCTTTTACAATCATGACTCACCTGGCTTTTGTTAGTGGGGGCAATCCACTCATCTACTCACCCCTATCTGTAGTAGGCTGTGGACACCTCTAGATTGTTATCTGGGCTCCCGCAGGGAATCGTCCATTCCCCGGTTTTACTGCACGTCTCCTTGAGTTGTTCTCAATCCCCCCCATAAAAGCAACTCATTCCCAGCTTGTCTTCTTGAAGAACCTTAACCAACTCTGGAGAATCCACACTCTGGAGCTCTTCACTGAAGACTGACGAATGATTTCTTTTTCTCTTTTTAGGTTTCTGGGACTGAAACTACTAGCCTTTTTATGTTGGGTTTTTGGCTAGATAGTAGGTAGTTTTTATTTGTTGATAACCTTGCTCATGGTTTCTCCTATGCCATTGGTCTCAAGGTTAATTTACCATGCTGCAAACTTTCTTCACCCAGTGGGGGTTTATACTGTTATCTCATGTTCTCAGGCTACTTGTATGTTGACTTTTACTCATGGTCTATGTCTGTGGTTAAACTAGTCTCGTGGAATGTGCGGGGCCTCAACGATAAGTTCAAATGCTCCTTAGCATTTAAATTTTTAGCCTCACACAAGCCCCATATACTTTTTCTACAGGAGACACACCTCACCGACTCCCGCGTCTTGGCCCTGTGCTGGGCCTGGGTGCGGCAAGCCTTCCATGCCACACATTCCTCTTATTCTAGAGGGGTCTCAATTCTTATTAACAAATCCCTACCAGGCAAAGTCATTAAGGTTAGTACAGACCCTGGAGGTAGATTTATTATTCTACTGTTGGAAATTCACTTAGTGACGTGGGCATTTGTTAATGTATATCTGACACCCCAATGGATCATGAAATATTATACACTTCTACATCTTTGAAAAGGTGGCCCCCCCTTCCAGCTTCGCATATCATTTTTGCTGGTGACTTTAATGCTATCCTAGACACAGCTCTGGACTCCTCTAATCCAAACCGTACAGCATCTGCAGAGCTGGTGGGCTGGGCAGACACCTTCACTCTCAAAGAGCAATGGCAGTGGAAACATGCTGACACCAAGATGTTTTCCTGTTTGTCCCCACCCATAAATCGGGCTCTATGATAGATCTCGCGTTTGGCAATACACAGGCATATGCTAGACTTTCTGGGGCCTCGTACCTTCCAGTGGGATCAGACCATGCTCCACTGGAACTATGTTTCTGGATGGGAGACCAGAGAGACTACGGAATTTGGAGACTGGCTCCCAGATGGATTCATGATGAGGGTGTGTCTGATATAATTACTCCACAATTGGATTTTTACTGGTCTGTTAATGAGGATACCTCTTCGCCAGAATTAGTTTGGGATGCCTTCAATGCCACAACTAGAGGAAATTATATAGCAGCTATTAAGGCTGCGAGATCTGATTACAAAGTCACCATTGTGCCGCTCAAGAGACAGAAGACTCTGTGACTTTTGCTGAGCAATCTTCCAATGGAAACTATCTTTGCCTAGCTCAGGCTAGAAGAGAGTTAACTTTGCATTTTACCTCCCTTACCCGGTCTGATGCTAAAGCCTTGGCAGGGAGGCTGTTTGAATCCAGGGACAAGAACTAGCCAATTTGGTGGCGGAACCCCAGTATCAGGCTGTAATTCCTGAATTGCTGTCTGATGGTGGCGACTGTATAGATAGCCCTAGGGGCATTCTGCAGGAATTTTGTGCCTTCTTCAGGGAGCTCTATTGGCAACCACAATGCCCTACCTCCCACAATATACCGATTGAACTGCAGAATTTGTCACTGCCGATCTTGTCGGAGGAGGAAGTTGGGACGCTGGATGCGCCGATCTCCATCCTTGAGGTGGAGTCTGCCGTTGCTTCCCTCCCTCTTTCAAAGAGTTCCTGGTCTGGATGGTCTCCCCGGAGATTAGTATAAACGGTATGTAGCGGGGTTGGCATCTAGACTCCAAAGGCTGTATTCCCACTGCTTTGACTTGGGATCCTTTCCACCTGCGATGTACAATGCCCATATTGTCGTCCTTCCTAAACCTGGCAAGGATCCAAAGTGTTGCGCCTCATACCGTCCCAGCTCTCTGCTCAACTGTGACCTCCAGATTCTGGCTAAGGTTCTGGCAAACAGACTGGTGAGGGTACTGCCTGGACTGTCTGGGTATGCCAGGTAAATCCACCGATATTAATCTAAGATGTGTCTTCACTCATTTGCAACTCCCTTCCTCCTCCTCTCAGTCTCGTGTCTTGGTTGCCTTTGATATAGAAAAAACATTTGATATGGTGATATGGGGGTTTATGCAAGCAGTTGAAAGCTTTTGGCTTTGGTCCTTCCTTTTGCAAATGGATTGACATCCTTTACAGGTCCCCAACTGTGCAAGGCAAGCTGGGCAGACACCTCTCTGCTCCCTTCTCTGTTGAGCGGGGCACCAGACAGGGCTGCCCCCTCTCCCCGTTTCTGTTCGCCCTAGCCATGGAGCCTTTGGCCGTGTCTTTGCGGCGTTCGGAGATGGTGATAGGCATTAAGGTGGACACAATCACCGAAAAATTGGCTTTGTATGCTGATGACCTGTTACTGTTTCTCAGTGATCCGGGACCCTAACTGTCAGTGGCTTGGGAGATCATCTCTAATTTTTCTGCACTGTCAGGACTGAGGGTTAACTGGAGTAAATCCCAAAGTATGCCCATCAACCAACAGGCCCTTGGACATGCGGTAACCTCAACCCCCTTACAATGGACCTCCTCCATCCGTTATTTAGGTATTACCATTACCCCCAGAGTCTCAGACTTTATTCCGCTAAATTTTCATCCCCTACTTACACAGCTTAAAGGGCTCAGAGCCTGGGATAACCTACCCTTTCTCTTGTAGGTACAATTAATTTGATTAAGATAAAAGGTACTCCCAGTATTTCTTTATGCCCCGAGAAATGCCCCAGTGTGGATCCCTAAGCCCTTATTTCGCCAATTCAAATTGACTATTTTTCCTTTCCTATGGAGGGCTAGGCCCCCTAGGCTGAACAAAGCTATACTTTAATGACCTTGGTTGGAGGGAGGCTTGGCTTGCCCCAAACTTCAGAAGTACTTCTTTGTGGCTCTGCTTAATCATAATTGCCAATTTCAGACGACTCCAGCGCCGATGTGGTTTTGGAGGCGGCGCATTTGGGGTCCTATGAATCACTAAGAAACATTCTGTATAGGGGTACTAACTCACAATTCTCCCTTACTGTATCTATGAAGGCAGTAATAAAGGCATGGCAGTCATTGATATGTAAGAAATAATCTGGCTCCCATACTTGGTCCCCTGATGTTCCCTTTTGGCTTAATCCGCAGCTCCTGGAATTCCTCACTGTTCCAGACCCGGGCTTTTGGGCTTCGCAGGGAGGCAAGAGGTTGGAACACCTAATCATTGATGGTAACTTTCTTACTTTTGACTCTTTTAAGGAGCTCATTGGGCTTCTAAACCAACACTTTTTTAAATATTTGCAAATTCGCCACTCATTCAACTCTCGGTTCGACTCCTGTCCTCTGATCCTGCTCTGGTCAAACCTAGAGTCAGCATTGCAAGACGATTTTATGACAAAGCCTACGGCCGCAATCTATAAGGTCCTCCTGCCCTCAGTCCATTTTGCTCAACAAATAGCAGTGTGAGTGCCCGGGGCTGGAGGCGGAGGATTGGGAGGAGATCTGGGAGTATCCTTTTTTACAATTAATCTTAGCTGGAGATCGCCTAATGCAGTTTAAATTAGTGCACCATGTATATATGACACCACACAAATTGTCCAAAATCTACCCTGATTCTCCAATGGCCTGCTGGAGATGTGGGAGTGCTGGAGCTGACTTTACTCATATGCTGTGGACATGCCCCAAAATTCAACATTTTTGGGAAGGGGTTACTGACTTTATCTCTTTCCTCACCACAATTCAAATTCCATTGAAGGTAGAGGTCTGCTTGTTGGGATTGATGGACTCCTTGGCTCATCGCCATGCAACCAGAACTCTGTTAGGTTTGCTCCTCTTTTATGCCAGGAAAGCTATACTCCTAAGATGGAAACAAGCTGTGGCCCCATCTCTTAATTTTTGAAAAATGTTGGTTAATTCCGTAATACCTTTATATAAAGCTACATATACTGCCAGGGGCTGCCCAACCAAGTTTGATACGATTTGGCATATCTGGCTTGAGACTGACACGTCCAATGCATCTCAGTGAACTACATTATGGCCGTCTAGGAATTTACTGTGTGTCTGTGTGATGGTTATTTTTAATAGCCTGTTCTTTCCTTGCCCCCACTTGCCACATGTACATTATTGTTTAGCATGGTGAATGAATGCTTCACCCTACTTCACCTTTTTATCCTTTGAGCTCAGGAGAGGTGTGAAGTTGTGGGCATCTTCAGTTTATGTTGTTAGCTGTATGTTAATGGCTAACTAGTAGTCTATGTTAGTTATTCAAGCCAGGGTATGCCCAAAGGCTTTGTTTTGTATTCAAAATTGAAAATACCAATACACAGAATTAAAAAAATATATATAAACCATCATTTGATGATAGATCATCATAGATGATCATTTCTTTGTCAGTGGGCAAACATACAAAATCAGCAGGGGATCAAATAATTTTCCCGCACTGTACTACTGCCGCACTTAAGGTGGCCTTGCTACTGTTTATGCTGATCTGGGCGCCAAATGTCATCTTATGCCTAGTCCTTACTGTTAATTAAGTTGCATGTTAAATTGTGTTGCTACCATTGTTAAAACATTTTATGCTTGCCTAGTTACCAAACATATTGGGTGATAATATATTACGTTTGCCTTTACTAACTGGTCTGGTGCCTGTTTTCTTTGATATAGCACTACTAATGGGTACTAAGTATTACTTTAAGTGACTTTCTGTAATATTGTAGGTTTGTACAGTCAACCTGGCTGGTCAGAGGGGCCTAAGTTCTTAAATAGGGTGAGGCAAAGAACAAAGGACCCATCCTATCCAGCAGCACCTATGGGGGTAGTGCTGCACCAGACTATTGAATAAATGAGAATTGTAGTCAGTGACTGTGGGGTCAAAAGAAAATGTTCCCACTTAATAGAAAATCTCTGCAACATGCCATTCATAACATTCCCATGAGAAAACTATCATTTTAAATGTACTATTAAAGTAGTTGGGTGGGAATATAAGGTGGCATATGCATTTGTGAATCATTAATTAGGGTATCCATAGGCATTAGATATCCATAGACTAATAGATCATTTAACAAATCAAGCCCAACCTTTTACAACTGTACTAGAAGTCCTCTAGAAAAGACAATTGTGCTTGGAATAGTTCGAGTGAAATGATGAGGACTACCAACAATAAGGCGGATGGATATAGTCTCAGAAATTATGAACATGCTAATGCAAAGTCCTAACTTCCACAAAGAAGGCAGAAGATTTTGGAGAAATGCTATCCATGTGGTCATCAAAAGACAACATCAACTTGACAGCACATAATAATAATAATAATAGATATTAAACAAGATAGTCACTAGTTCCCACAGTTTTTCATGAGATCGAGTTTCAATGCCTATGAGGGATACTCGCTGCCCCACCTGATAAGCTGGCCCTCGCAGTATCTAGGTACTCTTTCTACCCTTTATCTGTCTGCATAAACTAAGACATTAAACTAAGCTGGGCATTTGTGTTTATGGATGGGATATTTCATAATAATGTTGAACGGTGGTTAGATCAAATCTGCATGTGTGATTAGACCCTTGTGTCTATGGCCATACTTAGTTGCCTAACAACTTATCTATGACCAACCTTACACAAAGACCAACATTACACAAAGACAACAATACCATTTGTACTTGAGTGCTGTCATTGGACATATGAATTATAAGCTTCCTTCTTCAAAAGAAGGTTATGGACATAAAAGTCTATTTGGGACTTTCAGGGTGCCAAAGAATTATAGTAAACATTTTGATTTTTGTACTTTAGAATATTTACTTATGTTCTTTGGCACCCTGAATGTACCAAATAGACTTACAGGGGTTGATTTACTAATGTTGTCAAAGCTTAATTGAACAAGCTGAGGTTAGAAGCTGATTGGCTACCATGCACAGCTGCACCAGATTTTGCACTCTCCAGCTTTAGTAAATCAACACCACAGTATCTCACAAAAGTGAGTACACCCTCGCATCTTTGTAAATATTTTATTATATCTTTCCTTTTACAAAAGTGTTTATTGGCATGTATTCCAATATAACAGATTGACATTGATACATAGGCAGTTTGTGTAACGAATAGTCACAGTACTGTAGCATAACAACAAAAGAATGATAAAAAAGAAATCACATGTAGTGAAAAATAGTAAGCGTCAGGTTTTACATCCCCTGGAATAAAATGTTATATAATAGACCACACATAATCATCCAAGGAATCCTAGGGTTGACCTATTTGCTGCAAACAAGATTATTCACAATCCAGGTCCGCCACGTTTAGACACGGTTATATTGTCCAGAACCTGCCGGCTAGTAGGAAAGTTACTCATTGGTCTAGATTAGAAGAAAACCTAACAGACGACGTACTATGAGTATAACTGTTTCGCCCGGGGCACTGCCTGGTTATCTAAAGCATATATGGATTCCATGCGTAAGGCAGTACTAATAGAGAGAGAAAAAAATAGTGGATTTGAATGAAAAAGAAAAAGAAAGTCAGAAAGATAAGACGAGTACAAAGGATAGAAAAGCAAAAGAGAAAGGAGAAAAGGAGGAAAGAGTCCCCGGGGCAAGGGCCAAGGGAGCCCTAAATCCGGAGCAGGAGACTATCGAACCGGTAAGGAATAACATGTGTAATCCACAGCTGCTGCTAAGAAATTTGTTGTGCGAGTCTAAAAGAATAGCCTTCAACTTTTCATTGAACATGATATCGTTCATGCGGTTTTTCACTGCCTCAAAACTAAGCAGATTGGTCTTCCACACCTTCTCTATGGTCGATTTAGTTGCAGTAAAAAGGTGTTGAGCCAGCTGCCGTTCTGGTTGTAATAATTCAGTGATCGGTTTGCCCAAAAGGGTTTCATAAGGATCCCTTTTTAGGTTAACGTGAAATAAGGGTTGGGAGAAGGGCATAGACCCTGACCCGCAATCCGCATACCCTCGGGAATAACCACTAAATATGAGCCATAGAGCTGTCTTGGGAGCATCCCAGAAAACAGTTAGGGGAATAAGATGGGATAAAGTGGGTCAATCTGGCCAGCGTGTTGTACCATCTATAGAGCACTTTATAGGCGTTCTCCAATGTGAGAACATTCCTCAAACATTTGGAAAGAGCAATGGTCATAGTCTGCCAGTGCTGGGGCTCTAGCTGTCTCCCCAGTTCTTTTTCCCATTGGAGATGGTAAGGTCTCAATGGGGGTCTTTTTGCGAAAATTAGAGATAAATATATCAGCGATATCAAGCCCAGGGAGTGAGGTCTGGCTCTACATAAACTCTCAAAAGGAGTTAAGGTATATGGGGTAGGACGAGATTTAATTAGTTGTTGGAGGAAATGTCTCAATTGCAGATATTGAAAATGTTCTCGTAGAGAGATATCGTGAGAAGAGTGTAGGGCATCAAATGTCATTATTCTAGTAGGGTGAACAGTGAATGTACATCAGTAAACCCGTTCGCAGTCCACTAGGAAAATTGTGCTGAGTTTTCTCGACCCAGGGGGAAACAAAGGGCAATGAAGGAGTCGTAGCAAAGGGAGATGCGGAGAGATTAAACCTGCGGAGTATTTAACTGAGTCCCATAGACTGTGAGTGAGTTGGGAGACGGGCGGTAGATGGGGGAAGTCAGGGCAAAGAAGGAACAGGTATAGGGTCGGAGTCCACCATGTCAATTGTGGCCTATAGCGCCGCATTTTGAAGGTTTCATGGAGATGAGAAAGTGGGGCTATATTTGTAGCCATATAGTAGGCCCGTAAATCGGGGACCGAGAGGCCACCATAGATCCGTCGAGCGTACTAAACCTGTTTATTAATTCTCGGCCAAGTTGATCCCCATATAAACTGCAGGACCTTCCGCTGATGTATGCATAAAATGTGCGGGGGACATGAATGGGGAGAACCTGAAAAGCGTAAAGTAATTTAGGGAGGTTGACATACGGATTACAGTTATCCTACCGAACCAGGATAGCGGTAAATGGGACCAAGAGGATAGCATTTCAGATTTTTTTATAAGGTTTTTAATAAAAAGTTTTTAAATAAGGATGGAAAGTTAGCTTGATATAGTCCAAAGTATGTTGGGGTTAGGCGGAATCCCAAA
This sequence comes from Glandirana rugosa, assembly GCA_018402905.1. Lineage (NCBI taxonomy): Eukaryota > Metazoa > Chordata > Amphibia > Anura > Ranidae > Glandirana > Glandirana rugosa. The sequence goes on along the minus strand of BLSH010123943.1, from coordinate 87,159 downwards.
TAGGGTAGGGAAGTGGGCCACTTAAAGGGAAAGGCTGATTTCAAGTCCATCATAACTGGCTGGGACAAATTGATTGACAGGGCCTTAAACTTTGAAGGACTAACTCGGAGGCCCGAGAGGGATTCAAGAGTCTAGTAAGGAAAACAGGTTTGGTAAAGAAATTCTAGGGGATTATTATATCTTTTCATGGGACAACACTGAAGAAATGACACTTTGCTACAATGTAGTGAGTGTACAGCTCGTATAACAGTGTATATTTACCGTCCCCTCAAAATGACTCAACACACAGCCATTAAAGCATTCGTTAACCCAAAATAAAAAAAAATGCTGCTCCTGTCTCTTTAATGTGCAATTAGCAGCATGGTGCTTTTGCATTTTAAATGATCCCTCTGTATCCCCTAAAATACCTGTTTGATAATGCCAGGTCATGACTTCCTATTCGAGTGCTGACTCCCCTATCATATTAGCTGATCTTGAGAGCCCTGTGGTCTGTGTATTCTGCCACTAACAGCTCTTCTATTCTCCTCTGCCCGTCTTCAACTCCCCCCCGTCAGTACGTAGAGTCTCTTCTCTGCTTTCATAATTAACTTTTAAAGCCCCAATGCCCTCTGTATTAGAACAAGAATTTCACCTGTGTCCGTGTTATATCATAAATATATTTATCTGTATTGAGAACACTCTGGCTTCCTACACACGTCTCTATCTCCTCTCCTATCCTCTCCAGCTGACCTCAGCAGCAGTGCTCGGCCCCACCCTCAGGAACTCTTTGCTGAGCAGAGGAGAGAGAAAACGAAAACTGATCCCAGGAAGCCTGTGTCTTATCTATACAGATAAGTATATATATATATATATATATATATATATATGTTATAACGCAGGTACAGGGGAACTTACTGTGCTAATACAGAGGGAATGGAAGCATTTTATACAAGTGGCTTAACAACCACTTTAATGTCTAAACCGCTGGCAACAAAAGTGAGTACACCCCAAAGTGAAAATGTCCAAATTGGGCCCAATTAGTCATTTTCCCTCCCCGGTGTCATGTGACTCATTAGTGTTACAAGGGCTCAGGTGTGAATGGGGAGCAGGTGTGTTCAATTTGGTGGAAATTAATTATTTAAAACAGCGCTCTCTACTACTACAATCATAACATGGTGTTCAAAATTAATATCACAATGTTCAAACAAATATATATATGTGCTATGTATAACAAGCAATTAAAGTTCATAAGTGATAACAGTGTGCTTGCCTATGGACCAGTAAAAACGAAGTGATCTAGTGCAAAAGTTCAAAATATGGTGGTAGCAAAGCCTTCCTGTAATCCAAGACAGGGGATGCAATGGTTAAAAGTCCACCAAGGTGTCTCCACACAAGTGCCGTTGCCGTGATCCTTTCCACCAACATGTATGCACCCAGCGCACTCATCAGACAGATTTGACCCCCACTGGTAGTCAAATCTCGCATGTGTAGTTGTTAATCCACTCTGGATACATTCACCAAAACCAGAACTCCTGTGGCTTAGTACTCGTCAAAAGCACATCCAGATGGAGGATGAGAAAAGAGAACCTTCCATGGTGAAGTACATAAAATTTATTGATAAAAAAGTTTGAAAATCACACTTACAATGTGCAGGTAAAAACTTGCATGTTTGAATTATCCCGGGACGCAGCTCTGCATTGCATCTGCGACCCAATAGGCGGAAGTGGTGAGTCTCGTTAGTTCCACGTTTCATCACGTTTGACATCATCAGGGGTCGTTAATCGCATGTTATATATAGCACAAATATATATTTGTTTTAATATTATGATATTAATTTTGAACACTATGTTATGGTTGTAGTAGTTACAAGAGAGCGCGGTTTTAAATAATCAATTTCCATAAATTTTTGGCTACCAAGTAGCTATACCACGAGCAACTCTTGTTTCGGGATTTATTTAGCACTATTAGCACTTTATATTTATAAATACTAATTTTTGCCACATAGGTCAATATCCTTTGCGCGGGTTTGGGTAGACCACTTTTACCCATTATATATATGTGTTAAATTTGGTGTTATCACTCTCACTCTCATACTTGTCACTGGAAGTTCAACATGGCACCTCATGGCAAAGAAATCTCAGAGGATCTGAAAAAAAAGAACTGTTGCTCTACATAAAGATGGCCTAGCCTATAAGAAGATTGCCAAGCCCTGAAACTGAGCTGCAGCACAGTGGCCAAGACCATACAGTGATTTAACAGGACAGGTTCCACTCAGAACAGGCCTTGCCATGGTCGACCAAGAAGTTGAGTGCACGTGCTCAGCGTAATATCCAGAGGTTTTCTTTGGGAAATAGACATATGAGTGCTGCCAGCATTGCTGCAGAGGTTGAAGGGGTGGGGGATCAGCCTGTCAGTGCTCAGACTATAGGCCGCACACTGCATCAAATTAGTCTGCATGGCTGGAATCCCAGAAGGAAGCCTCTTCGTAAAATGATACACAAGAAAGCCTGCAAAAAGTTTGCTGAAGACAAGCAGACTAGGAACATGGGTAAATGGAACCATGTACTGTGATGATGAGACCAAGATAAACTTATTTGCTTCAGATGGTGTTGAGCGTGTGGGGTGGCAACCAGGTGAGGAGTACAAAGACAAGTGTGTCTTGCATACAGCCAAGCATGGTGGTGGGAGTGTCATGGTCTAGGACTGCATGAGTGCTACCGGCACTGAGGAGCTACAGTTCATTGAGGGAACCATGAATGTCAACATGTACTGTGACATACTGAAGCAGAACATGATCCCCTCCCTTTGGAGACTGGGCTGCAGGGCAGTATTCAAACATAATAATGCAACCCCAAACACACCTCCAAGACGACCACTGCCTTGCTAAAGAAGCAGAGGGTAAAGGTGATGGACTGGCCAAGCATGTCTCCAGACCTAAACCCTATTGAGCACCTGTGGGACATCCTCAAACAGAAGGTGGAGGAGCGCAAGGTTTCTAACATCCACCAGCTCTGTGATGTTGTCATGGAGGAGTGGAAGAGGACTCCAGTGGCAACCTGTGAAGCTCTGGTGAACTCCATGCCCAAGAGAGTTAAGGCAGTGCTGGAAAATAATGCTGGCCACACAAAATATTGACACTTTGGGCCCAATTTGGACATTTTCACTTAGGGGTGTATACACTTTTGTTGCCAGCGGTTTAGACATTAATGGCTGTGTGTTGAGTTATTTTGAGGGGACAGCAAATTTACACTGTTATACAAGCTGTACACTCACTACTTTACATTGTAGCACACTACAATTTATTCAGAGTTGTCAAATGAAAATATATAATAAAATATTTACAAAAATGTGAGGGGTGTACTCACTTTTGTGAGATACTGTACAATGAAGAAGCTCAGCTACAAAACCTTTAATCCTGTGTTAGAACAGACATGTCCAAATCTAGTTTACAACTGATAATACGATTCTGCCAGCACAGTGCATGCAGGGTTATTTATAGTAAACACAGTATCCAGTATCCTTGTACACAAAAATAACTAAGTAGGATTTTTCAGTGCTGGGTTTTCCAGAAAAGAGCATCTTAAAATAGTAAGCTGCATTTTTTTTGTGTGTAAAGTTACAGTATGCTATGTGAATGGGAACATGTAACAGATATAAAGTGGCTATTATCCCAATTGGTTGCACAAGTGGAAATACACTTTAAGAAAGAAAATAGTCTGACTGCAGTGTTACTAAAAGTTCTATTTGTGGGAGTGAAAAGCATCTTAAGAAGTGCACTTCACCAATCGAAGAACTGCTTCAAACCATAGGTCAGCTACAACTGACCTAAAATACAGCACACAAGAAAAAACTTTGTTTTACTGGCAAATAAATCAAAAGAAAATGATTTGCTACTGTGAGTAAATCTGACTGCTTAATTTTAAATCAAATAAATGTAAACTCAGTGGATGTAACTCAATTTAAGCCATAAATTCAATGCTGTCCCTTTGCATTGCTTATACACAGTGGTACTGCTGAACAAGAGTAAAGAAGAAAAATCTGTAGCAAGCATTTTGATGCTATAGGCATACTGCTCAATGCATGGAGCTGGCAGGGTGTTCGGCTAATGCGGGGCTCAGTGCCCCCCTGACCTCACCACCAAGGCTTTATTACTAATTATAGTGAGAATATTGATCTCCTATCGTGCCTGTCAACATCACTTACCCTGACACTTGGGCTGGTAGGAGGTGGACGGGGAACGGCAATCAGCTTTAGAGACAAATAAAAAGATAGAACAAAAAGGCATTCTCCCCAATTATTTTTACAATGAACATTATTTGTTTTATCTATGTTGATTAACTCTACCTTTTAAATCTGAAAACATATTGATACCATTTTACTACTCTATTGTTTAAAGTATTTAATGTTTTGTTAAAGATATTGCTAAATACGTCTTTATATAAACTATATCATTTTAAGAACAGTAGAATGTAATATGGGATTAATGTGTATGTGATTTTTTTTCAGTCTGGAAAAATTAGAACTTCTTTCAGCTTCTTTTTCTTTGTTGCTGTATGTGTCATTGCTGGGGAGATTCACCTTCAATATTGATCCTGGTGATCACTGTCTTTGGTACAGAAATTAGTGGGAAATCCAACATTTTCACTTGTCACAGAAATAGATGGTGAAGGGAAAGTTTCCAATGAGAACATTTGGAGTGATCTTCTCTTACTTCTTGCTGTATTTTTGGAACAGGAAGTGAAAGGAAATCTACCCAATAATACATGGACAGAAAAAAAAACCCTGACGAGGTCTTAGCCCTTCCCTACTCTATCAAAGCTTAAAAAAGAGGTTTGGCTTTACATACACTTTAAACAGGGTATATGCTTTAAACAGAGTAACTCTAGCCACTTCCCGCCGGGTGGACGTCCATGGACGTCCTAGACTTTGAGGGTTAATATCTGAATGGTGCCAGCAGCTAGAGGCACCATTCAGATATCATTTTTTCCAGCTGGCGATTTTGTACACCACAAGAACGATCATAGCGGCAGTTCAGCCGCTTGATCGTTCTTGTAGGCAGCGGGAGGGGACGTCCCCCCCTCCCGCCGCCATTCGGTGCTTCTCCCGTGCCGCCCGTACGATCGGCGGCAGGGAGAAGAGATCCGTCGCCGCTGGAGTGTCGTCAGGGAGATGACTGATGACCATCTGGTCACCAGTCATCTCTATGACCCTCGGAGGACCGGGCGCGATGTTATGACGTCACGCCCGGCCCGGCTTTTGTAAACAAAGCCGTGATCACGGCTGGAAAGGCTGGGATCGGAATTTTTTTTTCTGATCTCAGTCTTTCCAGCC
>BLSH010123943.1:63062-74975 GCA_018402905.1 Glandirana rugosa | reverse complement strand
GTAGTGTCCTGTGTCATATGTCGAGTCGTAGTGTCCACCCCATATATCGTCGGTCATAGTGTCCACCCTCGTGGAAACGTAAAAGTGCCCCCATCAGCGTTACTGGCTGCAAAGGTGCTCCCACCTGTGATACTGGCTGCTATATACCCCACCTGTGATGCTGAGCTGTATACTGTGTCCTGTGATGCTGAACTGTTTACTGTGTCCTGTGATGCTGGGGCTGTATACTGTGTCCTGTGATGCTGGGGCTGTATACTGTGTCCTGGCTGCAAAAATGCCCCCACCTGTGATACTGGTTGCAAAAGTGCCCCCACCTGTGATATTGGCTGCAAAAGTGCCCCCACCTGTGATATTGGCTGCAAAAGTGCCCCCACCTGTGATATTGGCTGCAAAAGTGCCCCCACCTGTGATACTGGCTGCAAAAGTGCCCCCGTCTGTGATATTGGCAGCAAAAGTGCCCCCACATGTGTTATTGGTTGCAAAAGTGCCACCACCTGTGTTATTGGCTTCAAAAGTGCCCCCATCAGCATTACTGGCTGCAAAAGTGCTCCCACCTGTGATACTGGCTGCTATATACCCCACCTGTGATGCTGAGCTGTATACTGTGTCCTGTGATGCTGAACTGTTTACTGTGTCCTGTGATGCTGGGGCTGTATACTGTGTCCTGAGATGCTGGGGCTGTATACTGTGTCCTGTGATGCTGGGGCTGTATACTGTGTCCTGTGATGCTGAGCTGTATACTGTGTCCTGTGATTCTGGGGCTGTATACTGTGTCCTGTGATGCTGGGGCTGTATACTGTGTCCTGTGATGCTTGGGCTGTATACTGTGATGCTGGGGCTGTATACTGTGATACTGAGCTGTATACTGTGTCCTGTGATACTGAGCTGTATACTGTGTCATGTGATGCTTGGGCTGTATACTGTGATGCTGGGGCTGTATACTGTGATACTGAGCTGTATACTGTGTCCTGTGATGCTGATCTGTATACTGTGTCATGTGATGCTGAGCTGTGTACTCCTGACACAATATGTGGAATACAGGGGGCGGAGTGGGTGGATTCTATAAGGGTGGGGCTTATTAGAAGTAGGAGGGATCAAAAAGGAAGGGCAGGGCCTGGCGCCCCCCCATCCTAAAACTTCACCAGCCGCCAGTGCAACAGGGGCAACCTACTATTGTATCTCTGGGTAGTCTAGGGTAGGGTATTGGAAACACCTAGCAAATGCTGGACTATTACCAGATACTTTGCTGAATTTATCTATTAGAATTTGCTTCAGACAGAACAGTCCAAGACATCACCAAACCTCTAATTTTGTTTTAATAGTATCTTTTTTAAGTATTGAACAGTGAAATACCAAGCAGGATAAACTTATGTCAAGTGACATCTATGACATGTACAATCTGTCTTTCACTAATTTCCTGTCAGAATAGTACTTTGGTTCAAATGCTTGTAATTAGACCTCTTCAACCAGATTAAGCTCACCTTGAGCATGTCCCACTTCTCCTGAATCATCTCTTCCTTGTCTTGGATGTTAATAGGTAGCACATCACCTTCCTTCCTCAAGGTTGCCAGTTGACGAAGTAAAGCGTGCATCCTGTCTTCCCTCAGTGACATCTCCACACTGCACCTCTGTAGAATGGATAGATGCAGATATTAATTTACATTACTATCTACATTTGACATCTACAATGTGAATAGAAATGTTCCAGCATACTGGAAATTTTTTTTTTTGTCACAGCTGTTTTACCTGCAAAAGGATCTGCAATTTTAGTTAAAAATGCTTGTTATTCATACATATCCATCACATTGCAAAGGCAGTTGAATTTAGTGATTCCTGGTTCAGAATTGGAGTTTCTTGGGTCCCCTACCAGGTTGCTGGACAGAGAAGATTATTCTGATTTACTATTCAATTCACAGGCTGAAGATGGAGAGGTTGCACAAGGATCTGCACTGCTGAACCAGCACAATGATGTATTTCCTGCCTTTGGTGCAGTAGAGGTGTGTGGATTAAAATAGTAGCTGAAAAGAATTGCATATTATTTTTCAGGTAGACCTGTTAGCATATTTGCCTTTTACATTTATATGTAGCTATCTGCTGGAGTTCCATTTTAAGGTCATAGCGTCCAAAAATGTTTTTCCATGACTTTTAAGGACTGTTTCCGGACTTTATTGTTGCGTTCGGATCACATGGAGAGCAGTCAGAAATAGGAACTTAGCTTTCTATAGAATGAAAAGCTTATTCCACGCATCTTTTATTTCTGTTTAGAGACAACTGCAGAGTCTGGCTGTTTAATGTTGTTTTACACCTCCCTCAGTATTTGTCTGTGTGTTCCTATCCATCCTTTTGTACAACTGCTGTATTCACTGTTGGCACTGTGTAAATACAAATATGCCAACATGCAACATAAAAGCTGTCCCCCGTGGAGTGGTGCAGTGCCAGAATACGAAGGACATGCAAGAATAAATCATATCGCCTATAAGCAGAGCTATATACACGTTATGTATTGTACACAAGGGTGAAATACTCATGAATTGTTTTAGAGGTGTATTAATCTGAAATTCTGACTCAGACATGTCTCTGTACAAAAGTGTACATGGGAATGTTTGGCTGGGGGGTGGGGATAAATCCCCCATTCTTCCTTTGCCCCATCCAAAGAAAAAACATCAGCACAATAACCTCAAAGGACGTTGAAAAAGAAGTTCATTGTTGCTATAGAGACTCAATTTTGGAAAGGATAAGGCAAAGTACAGCAAAGGGGGTGGTGCTGGGGGAGGGATAAGGGATTCTACTAATCCCCCATCCTTAAACTGACATAGTCATTTAAAAACCTTGAACGCCATATGGACATCATAGCCTTATAACAGCCAGTAATCAAGTTCATTAGGGTATCGTCAGTTGCTAAAACTGATACATTATTTGGGTAAACTAATTTAAACCCTGTCTGCTCAAAGAAAGGGTTTCATTGTATTATAGAACAAAAAATAGTGAGTGTCATACTTGTAATGGGAAATGCCAAAGGGACAGAGTCCTGTCTAATTCTATACCTTTGGCTTAATCTGGCCATACATTTAGGCCAATGTGTGTTAACAACAAAGCTATAATCACCCACAATTTTTTCAAAATAAAGGTTAACTGCTGTTCAAGGTCTCTGGGCTTCAGCAAAATGGCAGCCTCTGGCAAGAAAACAGGAACAATGCTGGAGGCAATTTACAGCACACGCTGATAGTGGTAGTATAATTATTAATCTGGAATGTATGTTTTTTGCTGAAAGAACATCATTTTTATCAAGTTGTTATGGGTAAATTTCCACTTTAAATGCCAACATGTCTACAAACCCTAAAGTTAGCCATACAAGTGGCAACTTTCAGGCAAATTCAACCATTTTTCAATCAAACAAAACCAAGCAATCTACTAACATTGAGCACCTAAATTCTGTCAATCAAACTATAAATTGACAGATTATTGAGAAAATCAACTGAAACCAGAAAAATCTACGATAATTTTGTTGAAAGACTTTCCCGTTGAATTTTGATTTCATCTTCTGGTAGTTGACTGAAACCATCACTTTATGTCTGCCAATGCTTTGTGATTTCAACAAAAAAATATTCTAAAGTAAACCACTTTCAATTAGCTTATGCCACAAAAAACACCAAACATGCAACCCACCTCCATTTTCAATTAAAAACATAAATATTTGAGACAGTTGGTGGTAGATTGCCTTGAACCTTTGGGTCATTTTTGCCATTCTAAAAATGAATTCACAAGCCAGATTCACATTTCCGCCATTTGCTGCACATCAAGATTTTCCATTCTTTAAAGGGGAATCTAGGTTTCAGGTACTTTCAGAGGCGTAACTAGAACCTTCAGGGCCCCGGTGCAAGAAACCTTGGAGGGCCCCCCTAACCCCCTTCTTCATTTGGTCCCATGGCCTCCCCACTGATTCCGAGGCCCTTTACTCCTGTTGTGGGACCCTTTCACGTGTTCTGCAGTGGGTCCCCTTCCTACCATCTTGGGCCCACCCCACGGTGACAGAACACAACAGACATGTCACCAGCACACCAGGAAATTCCATATAAGGGCCAACGCAATGGCAGAACTACCAGGGTTGCAAAAGGTCACACTTGTGACCGGGCCCTGGCATTCTGCATCTATGGGCGTCCCCAGCCTCCTCTTGATGTCATGTCCCTGCTATTGGTAGCGCTGGTCTGGCGTCTCTGTCTCCATGGCAGCAGTGTTAGTCTATTAGGACCCAGTACTGATTACATTATGGGGCTGATGGGTGCATGGGGGGAGGGCTGCCACTATTGGTTGTAGACAGCTGAGCCCCCTGCTGGTCACCTAGCAGCAGTATAGCCTTCTCAGTTTTAATGCTGATTGGGATGTGATCCAGGTGATGCTCCCAGTTGGATCTACTAAACACAGTATTTATAAGAATCAAGAGTACAATCACATATATATCAACCATATGTTCTGCAGCCATGTGGGCTGCTTTCCTGGTAAGATGAGAGCTCTGATCACCAAAACCACTGTCATTTTTAATATTTGATCTGACTGGGAGCATCACCTGGATCTCATCCCAATCAGCATGTAAGAGAAGGTTATGCAGTGCTACTGATGCTAAGCGACCTACGGGATGCTCAGCTGTCTACAACCAATTGTACTTGCCCTCCTGCGCATGTGCCCATCAGCCCCATAAAGTAGCCAGCACTGGGTCCTAATGTGCTGCCACTGCTGCCATGGAGACAGAGACCAGCGCTGTCAAAGCAGGGACAGGACAGCAACCCTGGTTGTTCAGCCAAGGATTCCCCCATCCACCTGAAGTGTGTAGATGGGGAATTGGATCATATATTTTTTTCAGTGTAAGGCCCCTTTCACATGGATGTTCTGTTCAGGTCCGCCTGGGAGTTTTTCAGGCAGACCTGAACGGACACTCCATTTTCCTCTATGTAATGACGGATGTCAGCGGGGACATGTCCCCCGACATCCGCCGCTCTCCCATCCTGTCCGCTAAATCAAGACGGATGGAAACCCTATTTTTCCATCAGTCTGGGGATCAGAGGGGATGAAAATGGACAGATGGTCCGTTTTCATCAGATTTCCCATAGAGGAGAGTGGGGATCTGACAGACCTGTCTCTGCACAGTAAGCGGAGTTGGATCTGTCATGCGCCTGCTCAGTGGGGATCAGCGGATTGATCCCCGCTGTGCAAAGCAGAGTCCACAAAAGGACAAGCCTGTGTGAAAGGGGGCCGATGATCGAAAAAAAAAAAAAGCGATCAATATATGGGCTGCATATGTGCTAACTGGCACTTGGAAGAACACAGGGGGGAGGGAGACAGGTAGGTAAGAGAAGGGAGGGAAATAGGGACAGTTCATTGATCAAAGTGTAAATGCAGAGCTCACTCAATCGAGAGCCAAGGCTGGAAGCTGGTGGCCCAGGTATCGTTCATGCGGCTTGGAATGTGCAGCTGCTCTTCTTCATATGTGCCGCGCACATCCCCCCTCTCTCCTGCATAGCTGTACGTCGGGATAGGAGAGTGGGCGGGCCAGGCAGATACAGGGGGACAGGGACAGGAGGAGGAGCAGCTGTGCGCATCACTCCTCTCCCATCCATTGCTGGGGGGGGGGGTGAACTCGCTGGGCTGTGTGTGTGAGACGAGTGTCAGAGACACTCCGCTCAGCTGCAGCCACCGGACCCTAAATGTACAGACTGATCCTCCTGTCCTATGGATGGGAGTGATCGGTCTGTTTTCTCCAACTGTAGCTGGCAACACTGCTTGGGCCCCCCCACTCCAGGGCCCAGTCGCAAGTGCGACCTCAGCGACCCCTGTAGGTCCGCCCCTGGGTACTTTTAACATATTTTTAATACAGCCAATGACATAGCTACAAGACAAGATTATGTGCTAGAAATTCACTGTTCAGAAAGGGCAAACCATTCATTTTTTTCAATAATGTTTTCATTCAGCCCTACAGAGGACCTGCACTTATTCCCGCAAGCTCATCTGCCACAAACAATTGCTGTAGACTCAATGCAATGCAAAGGACAATTTTAAGCCTGAAAATTCCATTTGCATTTGTCTGTTTTAGCCCTATTCACCAACACTGGGAAAGTTTATAACTTCCCTTGATGTGCAGGGGTAATGGCAGCAAAAACACAGATGAAACTAGGGTACAAATATTGTGGCTAGATGTGTATACATTAATAAATATGCCAATAGGTTAATTTCATTCTTTTATTTTAATTCCAAATAAGAAAATGTATTCGTTTTTCTCAAAGCAGGCAAGAAAACACAGTGAACAATCATGTTACTGTATACTATAGCCGTTATAACAGTAGGTGCAAAAAAGCATTATCTGTATGTATATTAATACATAGGACACACATTAAACCAGTTGGTCAATATGATATTTAGTAAATCACAAAGTTTGGAGAATTTTACTGGAGTACATCTAGGTATAGACATGTCTAGTCAGAGAAACCAGTTACAATAAGCATTCATGATAGAAGCCAGCTATATTAAGGGCCCATGATAAATAGCTAAATGCATGCATTACTACCAGGGCATCATTGCCTTGGTTTTAGACCTTTAAGGTTGATTCTTGTGGTCTTCTGTCTAGATTTTGAAAAAAAAATTATAGTTTTCCTTTCCAACAATGTACTCTGATTGGAATGTAGAATCTCATAGTTCTGTCATATAATGTTGAAATTTTAGTTGCATCATGGAAACTTTCCACGATTAATGACTTATGCTGCATTCAATAGGCCAGTGCAATCAATCATGAATTGAAGAGATTGTTGGGAGATTTTTGTTTTTTTCCAGCATTTCTGCAGTTTTAATTTTGTGATATTAATCTTCAAGCAATTACTCCACAGTCTCCTTCAGCTTCACTCAACCAGACATTAATCTAATGATCACACTACGAAAGAGTAAGGAGAAGTGAACCTGTGTTCATTTTAATTATCCAATCATATGAAGATGAAGCTTGATTCCCCTCTACATGACTGGGTGTTTGAAGAGCAAGTTCACTTTCTCTCTACTTTTTCAAGCAGCTCACTTTCCACTTTACAGCCCACTCAATTGTTCAACCTACTCCATGGCTGGTCATATGGCAGTAATAGTGCAAAGATCCTAAATTAAATGAGGATGTGGCTTGATCCAGAAACACCTGTAAGAGTAACTGCCATTACATCTCATGGGGGTGGGAGAGTTTAGCCAGTTGGCCTTCAAATGGACAGTCCATATTTAGCAGCATGATGTGTCCTGTATATGTAGCGCTACTCTACAACTGCACAGGCCATCAAACAAAATAAATGAAAGGTGGTTTCATGTTTCCTGAAATAGAAAGAGCCTTTGGACTCAACATTCCCATACACCCCTTACCCCTACAGTTTATTTGCACACCCCATAATCCCTGCTTCACCAGGAACTGGCCTATGGCCATTGTGCACATTATGGCAAATACAGCCCTGGATGAGACAAATATTAATATACTGCTTGGTACCTAGCAAAAGAATTTCAAAGTTTACTTTCTCCAGAAAATAGTCTATGCAGTCAAAGGGCCTCAGTGGGTATTGAACATCACTTTAGTGCCATTTTGTTGTGGAGAAATGTTATCCAATTATTTTTATTGTAACATGTAGCCTTGCCAGACTCCAACATGAATAGTCATTCATCATTATATACTTTTTTATTATATAAATTATATATATATATATATATATATATATATATATATATATATTTTTTTTTTTTTTAATATAGTCATGTTGGTCCATATTCTTACCCATTACTCGTTCCATATTTAAATCCTTATTTTTACGCATATGTTGCCTATTATTACACTTAGGTAGGAATGTTTTCCTTTTTTTCAGTAGGCTACATGAAAATGGAGCCTTAACAGGAAGTGCCAATATATGATATTTGTACTTGCTGTAACTGGTTGACTTAGAAAACTGGTCTATTAGAAAATGGCAACCATTTGTGGTTGGTTGTTCCACAACAAAATGGTGCTGAAAAGGTAAGCGACAATCCAGAGCTCCGGGAATAGGCTACATAATATGGCTGCTGTAAACAATACAAACAAAAGCTCCTGAGGATGCTCGGTCACACGAAACGGTGTAGGGCATTACTGTAAAGGGCTTGAGGATGTGCCGCCATTCTCTGCAGGTTTGGTGGCCCCTTATGTAAGTTAAAGAAGCATTTGTTTTATTGTTTTTTATGGTGGATGTTTTGATATGTATATTTTTGGAATCTGAAAAAAATGACTACACTAGGAGCATTTTTATGGCTGGTGATCAGCATTTTTTATGGCTGGTGATTCTATGTGGATGCTTACATGGTTACCCCTGCTGGAGTGGAAAAGAACAGTCCTATCTTACCATTTGTGCAAGGAGTAGACTCAGGCTGGATACCATAGATAAAACCAGTGTTTATTGCTGTTCTAACATTTGACAGCATATCCTTGTGGCAAGTTTGAAATTTTACCATATGGTAAAAGATTGACATGGAGGGTGTTGCTCAATTTTTGGGTAAAGGCTGGAGTGGCACACCTTTGGATGGTTTATATTTATATGTACTGAGAATCACTTACATTTGTGGTTTTGACACTTAGATATATGAGGCACAATTTTCAAGCGTCACACATGTTTTGCTATGGACACTATATATGTCACTTAATATAATTTAATTTAGCCCTGCAACCACCTGTATACATTTTATCAGTGTGTTGTATATCTACACGTATTGCAGAATTGCACGCAGCTACTTATTATATTTGGATAGAGCTGACTTTACCTATTGTTTTACTGCTGCTGGATATTGCTCTGCTGTTAGGCCCAATTACCTGGTTTGGGGCATAATGTGTGCTCAAGTGGTCCTGAAGTTGTTCTGCCTGGTCAGGAGGAAGCTGTGCCAAGGAGGAGACCCAGAGGAGGCCCCTTGCTGGAGAGAGCAGGGAAGAAGGCTGGTCTCCCAGAAGAGCCTGGTGACTCACTTGGAGAATGCCCTGAAATTTGGGAATGTGCTTACAGTATTGCCTGGTTGGCTTAAAGGTTTTGACACTGTGAAGCTGGACATGAATCTGGATCTGGAGAGACTGTAGGAGACCTGCTATGGTATTTGGGACCCCTAAACCCTCACCTCCTTAACCATTTTGCAATAAAGCTTTAAAAAGACTGGTGACTGGTGCCCAATATCCTATCACATTTTAACCATGGACTCAGCCCTGGGGTGAAATGCTAGCCCTCCCCTGTCTCTGGAGGTGCTACCCATGCCTTTGGGGTGTCAGAGGGGTGCTACAGCTACTTTCTGAAAAAAAGTGAAAACCAGCCTTTAGTGTAGGCTACTAATTTCAGTGCATTAGGGACACTTTACTGCATTTTTTTTTTTTGCCTTTTGACATGGTATCTTGGTGTGTTTTTAAAACAAGTCAGTGTGAGAAAAACAATCATTGTCTGGACAAATCTCAAAAAAAACCCCCAGAAATTCTTCTCAGCTTTATGCTGCCGACAAATTGCTTGAAAATACTCGACACCATTTCTGTGGGTTGTGGAAGTTATCTTCATGAAATTATTCTCACTACCCTGAGCATCATTCTCACTCTCTGGAGCCCAGGAAACAGGTGCCGAAGCTGACTGATAAAGAAATATCCTGGAAGTAATTCTGCTATTTACACTTCCACACAGTACATTATGGTAAAAATACAGGCTATCAGATGAAAATATCCTAGATATTTTGTACAAGTTTATTTATATCACACTGCAAAATATGGAACTACATTTCTTTACTAGCCTAGTAACAAAGACGTGTGGCGTACACAACCCCTCACTTAGGCAAAACAGCATATTAAGCCTCTGAAAAGCACAGCACATAAGTAAATATACTTATTGTGTTGTAGATTGAAGCTATGTATTGTAGAGTTTTCTATAGACCCTCATTTACATGTTGGTATGAGGCCTTTGTCTTCCATGTTGATGCACAAACAGTGAGGGAAAAAAGTATTTGATCCCCTGCTGAATTTGTACGTTTGCCCACTGACTAAAAAATGATCAGTCTAATTTTAATGGTAGGATTATTTTAACAGTGAGAGACAGAATAACAACAAAAAAAAATCCAGAAAAACACATTTCAAAAAATAATTTCATAAATTGATTTGCATTTTAATAAGTGAAAAAAGTATTTGAACCCTTCGAAAAACATGACTTAATACTTGGTGGCAAAACCCTTGCTGGCAATCACAGAGGTCAGACGTTTCTTGTAGTTGGCCACCAGGTTTGCACACATCTGAGGAGGGATTTTGTTTGACTCCTCTTTGCAGATCCTCTCCAAGCCATTAAGGTTTTCGAGGCTTCAGTTTCCTCCACATATTTTCTATTGGATTAAAGCGGAGTTCCACCCAAAAGTGGAACTTCTGCTTTAAAGGAAGGTAACCCCCTGACATGCCACAATTAGCATGTCATCTTTTTTGGGGAGGGGGCCCTGTTTTCACAGGGTCCCAGGTCCACTTCCTCTCCTAGAGCCACGGAAGGAAGTTCACCTTCCCCGCTCCCTCTTGGCCATTCACAAGGCGCAGCCTGACTCGCGCATGCGCAGTGCGCTCCTGGCTTTTGAAGCCCAAGCCAGGTGCCCACACTTGTGATGCTGGCGCCGCCGAGGGGAGGGGGAGAAGAGCGAGCTCTCGGGCGACCGCATCGCTGGAGCCTGGGAAAGGTGAGTGCCCGATTGTTAAAAGTCAGCAGGTACACTTTTTGTAGCTGCTGACTTTTAACTGGGTGGAACCCTGCTTTCACCACTTGCCGACGGCTGATCGGCATTTGACGGCGACAGAGTGGCTCTGTAACGCGGAGCATTTGACGGCGGCCGCAAGATCGCGCCCAGTGAGCGCGCGTAGATGTACATCGTGGGACACTTTTTTCTTTCTTAATAAAGGACTTGTCCCTAATTGTCTCCTGTGGTTTTTCTTTTTTGACACTTTTTTGTTGAATTAGTAGGCATACAATGTACCCGATACTCATTCACATGGGGGGGAGTCAGGATCTGAGGGTCCCCTTATTAAAGGGGGTTTCCAGATTCCAATAAGCCCCCTGCCCGCAGACCCCCACAACCACCGGCAAGGGTCATGGGGAAGAGGCCCTTCTCCCCATCAACATGGGGACAAGGTGCTTTGGGGGGGATCCCAAAGCACCATCCCCATGTTGAGGGCATGTGGTCTGGAACGGTTTGAAGGGGGGGGTGCTCACTCGCCCCCACTCCTGCCCTGCCAGGCTGCATGCTCGGATAAGGGTCTGGTATGGATTTTGGGGGAACCTCCACGCCATTTTAAAAAAAAATTGGCACGGGATTCCCCTTAAAATCCATATCAGACCTGAAGGGCCTGGTATGGACCTTGGGGGGGGGACGACCCCCACGCCATTTTTTTAAAAGAATTTGGCACGGGGTTCCCCTTAAAATCTATGCCAGACCCTTATCCGAGCACGCACTGCATATAGTGTACACTGAATGCAGCGTGTATATATATATATATATATATATATATATATATATATATATATATATACACAGTATCTCACAAAAGCAAGTACACCCCTCACATTTTTGTAAATATGTTATTAGAATTATTGCTCTACATGAAGATGGCCTAGGCTATAAGAAGATTGCCAAGACCCAGAAACTGAGCAACGGCATGGTGGCCAAGACCATACAGCGGTTTAACAGGACAGTTTCACTCAGAACAGGCTTCGCCATGGTCCACCAAAGGGGTTGAGTGCACGTGCTCAGCGTCATATCCAGAGGTTGTCTTTGGGAAATAGACGTTTGAGTGCTGCCAGCATTGCTGCAGAGGTTGAAGGGGTGGGAGGTCAGCCTGTCAGTTGGAGACGTCGTTACGACCGTCGTGAGTTTGCAGATAAAGGGTTT
>BLSH010123943.1:40598-59823 GCA_018402905.1 Glandirana rugosa | reverse complement strand
AGGGGAGGCCCTCGTATGGTCCGGGAAACCAGACCATGCCCAAAATTCCCCTTGGGGGGTACGGCTTTCTTGTCGCACCCCAGGGGGGGTTTTAGGTATGGTCTAGGAATAGGCTCGTGCGTTGGGCCGTCCGGTCCTTTCCCCCACCCCTGCTCGATCGCCGGGGGAGGGAGGACTTGGTATGGTCCAGCGCACGGGAGTTGTACTCCTCATACCCACGAAACCCCGTCCCCCCCCGAGACGCGGGGGGTGGGGTTTCGTGGAACAGGGGTACAACTACTCCTGTTGTCCCCGCCCGCAGACCCCGACCACCACCGGCCAGGGTTGTCGGGAAGAGGCCCTTGTCCTCATCAACATGGGGACAAGGTGCTTTGGGGTGGGGGGCGCAGAGCCCCCCCCTGCCCCAAAGCACCCATACTCCTCATGTTGAGGGCACGCGACCTGGTATGGTTCAGGAGGGAGGGGGCCGCTAGCTCGTCCCCACCCCCTTTCCTGGCCTGCCGGGTTGCGTGCTCGGATAAGGATCTGGTATGGATTTTGGGGGGGACCCCACGCTGTTCTTTCGGCATGGGGGGTTCCCCTTAAAACCCGTACCAGACCAAAGGGCCTGGTATGCTCCCGGAGGGGACCCCATGCCAGTTTTTTTTTTAAAATTTGGCGTGGAGTTCCCCTTCAAGATCCCCAGAGCACAAAGTGCCTGGCATTGTCGGGATCAAAGTCGGATCCCTGTTCACAGACAAACAGTCCGACTTTGACCCCATGTAGGACCGTAAATCGCACAGCAGTGTAGGATCAAAGTCGGACCGTTTTTTTGTCGGATAGTGTGAACCCAGCCTAATAGGGGATCTAATATTTATTTCACTCATTAAAATGCAAATCAATTTATAACTTTTTTGAAATGTGTTTTTCTGGATATTTTTGTTCCATAGTTGGTCAGGTTGAAAAAAGACACAAGTTCATCTAGTTTGTCAGTGGGCAAAGTACAAAATCAGCAGGGGATCAAATACTTTTTTCCCTCACTGTATTGCATGTTAATGGTAAACAGCATATATTCTGGCACAAAGCAAGTTAAGGTTCTCAAAAAATTCCAGCATGCAACACATACTACTGCTTGTCTCTAAAAAGTCACATTTCATAGGTCTTGCCTTGCTTTTTCTACTCCTTTCCTCGTGTGTGCGACCAGTTGGGGGTCGCGTTCCTCTGTAAAGCATGCTGCCCTGTGTAACTACACGCCTTAGCTTGACGTATGTTGCATTTAGGAGGGATACTGTTTAGCCCATGCCCTCTCCACCATCCCAGCATACCTCTGCCACCTCACTCCCAGTGACACAATGTGATCCCACTAAGCACTAGGGCAGAACTTGCACTCCAGATGCCTCGAGGAACCGACCACTAGGGCGGGAACCAGAACACTGATCTGCTCGCTATAAGAGGGCCTGTCACCTACACCAAGTACTATGCGTCATGGCCTGCTGTTTGCACTTAGAACTAGTTACTGGTTACCCATAGCAACTGCATTCATCCTCCAGTTGCCTAACCCTTGAGTAGTGGCTTTGCTTAATACTTCACATGTCCTCTACTGGCCCTGTTCTTCTATAACCCAGAAACCATCATGTACCCCTTTGAATGACTTCAGACTTCAGGCTTGGAACAGTTTAACAACTTTTAGGCCTCATACACAGGGATGTTTTTTACCGCCGCGTTTCTGATAGTTTTTTGCAGCTCTCCATGTTATTAAATGGCCCCATAAAAACGCTGATGTTTTTATATGTAGATAGGCTCAGCGTTTGTGAGCTGAAAGCAGAACCCACGGCCAGCGCATTCTGAAGCTGCAGCGTTAGAACGTTTTTGGCGCTGAGACGGCAAAAAGCTCACTGACGCGCATTAACGCCGTAGTGACGTTTACTGGCGTAACCTGAAAACCGGCGTTTTCAGGTTAAGAAATAGCAGAGGAATGTTTTTTTTTAACAAAATGCGACGTAGCGCTGATGCTCATTAATGCTGATGCAAAACGCAGACAAAATCGCGTTTTTGACGCTGATTTTTCTCTGACGTCGGGCCTGGTGTTACAGCTTATTTATTTAATACGCCCGTGTGTATGAGGCCTAACTGTAACTTTTCTTTGCAGAACAAATAACAGGTACAACAAAGTCCAGATTAACGGAGTTGGCTGCCCAGGCAT
Source organism: Glandirana rugosa (assembly GCA_018402905.1). Lineage (NCBI taxonomy): Eukaryota > Metazoa > Chordata > Amphibia > Anura > Ranidae > Glandirana > Glandirana rugosa. The sequence continues at coordinate 57,641 of BLSH010123943.1, read as the reverse complement.
ACATTTACAGGTGTGAGTCCATAACTGGCAATCTTTAATAACTGGTAGCATCCAGCATCTCGTAGGGTTACATGCTGACTCCAGATCTCCTGGACTTCAAAAACTTGATGTATTCCTTCGCTCTCAAGCTCCCGTAGCCCCCTAGAAAGAGACCTTCCTCCTATATATGCATCACACAGGGTGGGAGACCGACCCAAGTCTAAAAGCCCAGGAACTGAGATACTGAAAGTTAATCCATTTCCCTGCCTGGCCGAGCCGACTACGTTGCTAGTGCAGTACACTGTAGCTGTAGTACACTTGTTTATGCCAGGCTTAACAATGGCAATTTAGGTGTATAACAAATGACATTTGCCATCGATAATATAAATCTTTTTTATGTAACCATGAAAGTATCTCCTAAAAATCCATATCTATATGTAGATGGGCAGGCGTGCCCCTTAAAACAAAACTCCAGACAAAAAGAAAAATGAAAGAAAAATGAGCAGCCCATTAAAATATAAAATAAAAAACAGTGTTTGCTGCAATATTCACCTTTAATTGAGAGGTATCCCACACAGCACTTTTCTCCCACTACATTATTCAGTCTTCAGAGTAAAATGTCAAACTGCATCACTGAAATCTCTTCTTCTCGGCCTAGGCTGTCAAGTACCCACCCAAGCCTATTTCTGGACAGTAAAAGAAAAAAGCAGCACTGTGATGAGCACATCTCTGTGTCACTTTATCATCATGATCCTTGTCAGCACAAGAACTTTTTGGCTGCTTCTTCTTCTCAAACTCTGAGCTTTGCTACGCAGGGGCTGAAAAAGTATTTACGGGTACTTACACTGCTTGTATTAAAAGAAGGAATTTAATAAAGTACTATTAAATACAGAGCAGCATTTATTGTATGACTTTTATATCTGCCTAAAATTTAGCTTCAACCTTTCTTCTGCTCAGTTTCTATTATTGTCTCTTTAGCCAGACAATGCATGGGATTTGGCATGGTTGTCTTAGAGAGATCTGACCAGCTTTTAACTTGATATTAATATTTTTTTATAGACATCTTTTTTACATCAAAAGATGTTCAAGAGTGCTCTTCTTGTGGAATGTGTGTATGTGGATATAAATATATCCCTCGGTTCTGAACCCAGGCATTTCAAGATGTTATGTGCTTAGGGTTGTCGCATCGTACATTATAGCATTGTAACAGACCTGGGACACCTTTGGGCGCTCCAAAGAGAATAGTAATGCTGCGCATATAGTGCCCCCTCACCCTCCTGTCAAGCCCTATTCCGAGTCATATTCCTGTCTGAATAATGTGTCCGGGATTCAAAACACATAATTCAAAACCCGGACTGTCTAGGTGAATCCCAGACAGGTGGCAACCATATATGTGCCTGCAGGTTCCTTGCACAGTGCTAGAAATCTAATGGCAGCCATGGACAACTCTACTGCCAAGGCCTATCTAGAAGAGGGCATCAGTTCAGGAAGTGTTGGTTGCTAGGCTTTATACCAGCAAATGTAAAGGCTTGTTCATACTAGGTACTAGATTTTATAAATCATACACAGAGGGGGACACTGCAATAGGAGGCAATGCTGATGGTGTATACAGGTTAGAGTGGCTTAACAACCACTTTACCCACTTCTTGACCAGCTCACACAGATACTGTATACTGCGGCAGATCGGCTCTCCTGCACGAATCGACGTACCTGTATGTCGGTTTGTGCATGTGGGATTGCGGGCGCCCCGTTCTGACAGGGGACATGTCTAAGATCTGCTGCTCCCAGTGTTCGGAAGCAGCGATCTCTGTCATGTCCCAGTGAGCCCATCCTCCCTACAGTTAGAACACACCCAGGGAACACAACTAATCCCTTGATCGCCCATAGTGTTAACCCCTGCCAGTGTCATTTTTACATTGATCACTGCATTTTTATAGCACCAATCAATGTAATAATGTCGCTGGTCCCCAATAAGTGTAATTTGGGGTCAGATTTGTCCACCGCAAAGTCGCAGTCCCGCTAAAAATCGCAGATCTCTGCCATTACCAGTAAAAAGATATGAAAAAATAAAAGTCCATAAATCTATCCTGTTGTTTGTAGGCACAATAACGTTTGCACAAACCAATCAATACGCTTATTGAGATTTTTTTTCCAAAAATATGTAGAAGAATACATATTGGCCTAAATTAAATTTTTTTTGCATATTTATTATAGCAAAAAGTAAAATATATTGTTTATTTTTTCAAAATTGTCTTTTTTTGTTCATAGCGCAAAAAATAAAAACCACAGAGATGATCAAATACCACCAAAAAAAAGCTCTATTTGTGGGAAAAAAAGGGACATAAATTTTGTTTGGGTACAGTGTCGCACGACCGTGCAATTGTCAGTTAAAATGACGCAGTGCCGTATCGCAAAAAATGTTCTGGTCATTAAGGGGGCAAATCCTTCCGGGGCAAATATTCAAAAAATTATCAAAATTGGTTGAAAGGGTAGCACACAGAGGTACTTTTTTTTTTTTAAATTTGATTAGAGATCAAATATGTGGATGTCTTGAACATCCATGAGGGGACACAGGACAAGGGACACTGGGTTCTGAAATCACTAAAGTTGAACTTACCCACAAGCAATTGATTAGATAGGTGACTACTTGTGTCTTACTCTTTCAGTGAAGTACTTTTTTTTTGTATCTGCCAACAGTTTTCTATGTTTGGACTATTGCAGCAGGCTTTTATAATGAATAATTATATCACAGTCAAATGTCAAATCTTTTTTTACTGTGTTTTTATTGTCAGTGAAAGCTGCTCAACCAAACAATAGCCTCAGGTGTCTTTCAAATTATCATTAACGTTTATGCCAAACCTATTGGTTTGGTGCACTGTAGACACCCATTCTGCCCTATTGTACTCACTATTTTCAAAGACAAGATGGTACAGGTACAGAGCTTCCTTTAAAAGGCACTGAACATAAAAAAGGTTGTTATATAAAAAGATTTAGTAATATTGATACTTGTTTAAAATTTTCAAAAAACAAATGAATATACTAAAAATAAAATTATAGCATAGAGCGATATTCTTCCAACACACAGCTGAATTCCTGTCCAGTTATGCCAAACTGATATAATATTATCTATTTATTTTTCCAGGTTTATGCCCTTGTTTAAATGCTATTTAGCTCTTTTTTATTATAAATTTCATTTTTTGGGCCCTTTAGTACAGCCATGACATTTGCCACCATACATAATTCAACTTTCACAGGTCAATGTGATCATAACAAATTTGCTACAGATTTTTTTCTCCAACAACCGACCTGAGCTGAGAGGCGAAGTAAAGCTGGGTGAACCAGTGGTGGCGAATCATCCTGGGGTCCTGGTTGACTGCAGACTAGCAAGCAATGCCAATCTGCAGCTTCAAGAGTTAGGAACATACTTTCCTTAATTACACGAGGGATAGAAATAGAGAGACACATTTCTGCCTCTATACAAAGCATAAGTAAGATCACATCTTGAATATACAGTTCAGTGTTGGGTGCCAGTTCACAAAAATGGATACGGTTGAACTGGAGAGAGTACAAAGATGGGCACCAAAATTAAAAAGGGGCATGAACTTCCATGGAACTCATCTACCTCTGTCACCTGGCCAGGAGACAGCCCCACAGAAGAAGTATTTATTGCTTTAAAAACTGGCTGTGTTTCTAAATGTACAGAATATAAATTGCTACTAATATTTAAGAAATAACACTATAGATTGTTGATTTAGGGAGTATCCGACGACCTTAGGGGAGTAAAAATAATTTTTTTTTTCCCTGTCTGAATAAATTGGACCATGCTTTGTAAGGGTTTTTTGTCTTCCTCTGTAACAACTGTTTGGGGCTTTAAGAGTTTGGAGTCAAAGGCTTTTTATTTTGTTAATTTATTTTTGTCTTTTGGTGGAACTTAGCCATGTGTCTTTTTTTCAACCTGACTCATTATGTATTATGTAACATTCCCCAACTTGAATTAAATTCCATCATCCCTTTGGGGATTAGTATTGTGTATACCTTCATACAAATGTAACTTGGGTTTTTTTTTTTTTTTTACAATGACTTCCCTTTCCTCAGTATGTGATCTTCTAAGTCTTCTTCGAGGAGGAACTGAAAATCAACCTCTGACCAATACAAAAGAGAGAGAAAGGGAACTTTTCTCTCCGAAAGATTTTCAATACAGAGTCCTTCCTTACAATGGCAGGAGGGTTAAAGAAGAGAAAAGTTACATAAAGCTGAGGGTAGGCAGAAGAAGAGGGTGGGAGAGCCAGGCAGAGAGAAGGGGGAGACCAATGCCACTAGGAGAGCCTGGTGAAGGAATTAAGACATTCATTATGAGTTATTTTTCATGGGGTGGCTGTAGGGTTAGAGCCGAGAAAAGCAACTGAGACCCCTCACCCCGTGCTTCATTGTAATCCTTTTGGAAAAGGAAACTAAACACTTAACCTCTTCTATGCCTGGCGAGACAGTGACAGAAAGTACCGGTGAAGCTTTTGAAGCATAGAATTATAAAGGTTTTATCATGTGCATGTAATGCCCATGTGTCATAGTGTGTTGCCACACTCTATAGCACACCCAACTGACTATGTCCATTCTCAAAAAATATAGTAAATTCATCTTTTGTTTGTCATTGTATGTGTTTATGCACATTATTGTTGTTATCACCAATCATACAACAGTTTTGGGCATTTTAAGAAGATAAAAATTCAGCATTAAGCAAAATTGAGACCATAATGTAAGATGTAATATATGAATTAACAAAGGATTAGCTATAGTTAATTACTAAAATGTGTCATATAATCATAACTAATAATATTAATAATAATCTTTTACTTAAAGAATAATAATAAATGCACATCCCTGCTAATATATTTCATTTATTACTATATGTCCAAGGCATATTGAAAAATTATGGGGAATGTCTAAGTCTAAAAGCTTGCAATCAAAGCTTCTGTTTTCTTTCACAGAGATTGCTTTCTTCAAAATAGCAGAGTCAAACATATTCATTGCAGGATAGGCTGCTGTGTCTCTTGGGCTCATAATGGTGGCTGATGATGGCGTTTGCAGTGCTCCCTCCGTGGTGGGTTCTCTTAAAGCCCATGTCTAATTCTATTCAACAGGCAACAAAGGGCCTTTATGTCTCTGCATCTCCGCACCACGGCTCATCTGCGCGCACACACACAGTCACACACTGCAAAGGAATCTGCACAGGATAATGCCAGCCCAGGCAGGCTGATTAGATTAAAAGGGGACACAATCCTGACTCTAGAATCTTAGCCCTTTCTCTTCTGTCTTACCAATACATTGGTCTGCCCGCCCTGATAAGCTATTGTTCTTTTCTCCATTTCTACTCACCACTACTACCTACAGTTTCACTTTCTTTTATTGCTTACCTTCTTAGATTGGCCATATAAATCTCAAACCTCACATTGGTACTTTGTGGCACAATCTTTTTCATTGATGCAAAGCGGGAGGGAAAAATCTTGAATCAGTCACAGAAATTTTCGAGCATCTCTGTGGTTGCCTGCAAAGGTTGCTGAAGGGTTTTGTCGCATAAGAACACTTTTTTTTTTACATGTCTGTTAACCCTTATGCTGCCCAGTCATTGTTAGTGAGGCCCAGGATAGGGGCATCATTAATCAACACTGGGTCAGTTATCAACATCCAGTCATTTTAATTATCAACCACTCCTGCGAAGGTTTATCTGTATAAAATCTTTCCAGACACCAGATATTTTATGAACAAAGAAAATGGGTGTTTGCTGTAGGGCCACCAAAAAAAAAAGATAATGGATAGGGGACTGAGGCTCTTTAGCTTGAATCCTAAAGTCACAAACCTCTAAAGAAATCCTATTTATACACCTTTCAAGAACATTTGATAGAATGTTAAATATAAAACGCTAACATTTTTTAAAATTTCTTATTGAATATTGACATCTTCCCCCAGCCTCTCAAGAAATGAAAAATGTTTAATGAGACATAAATTGTTATATGTTGTAGTTATAAATTGTACCATGTAACAAATTTGATTGGTCACTAGAGGGAGGTTTCATTGGATTAGTGCAGTTACTCTGTCATGCTCAGACAATGCATTGTTTTCAATGAACTGGCTGACATATAGGGGGAAATTTACTAAAACTAGTGCACATAAAATCTGGCGCAGTTGTGTATAGTAACCAGTCAGCTTCTAACTTCAGCTTGGTCAACTAAGCTTTGATAATAACACATAGAAGCTGATTGGTTACTATGCACAGCTTCACCAGATCCTATGCGCACCAGTTTTAGTAAATCCCCCCATAGACTTAGGCTGGCCATAGATTATGCAGTTTTCTGCTGAAGCAGACGAATTTCGATCTACATATGGCCAGCTTTACACTGTGAGAAGTAACAGAAAAGCACAACCATTGTGTAGCACTGCAAAGCAGGAAGCAGAACTTGCATATTTAATATGCAAACTAGGCTGTAGCCACATACGTATACACTCACCTGGCCACTTTATTAGTTACACCTGTTCAATTGCTTGGTAACGCAAACTGCTAATCAGCCAATCACATGGCAGAAACTCAATGCATTTAAGCATCTAAAGATGACTTGCTGGAGTTCAAACCGAGCATCAAAGTGGGGAAGAAAGGGGATTTAGGTGACTTTGAACGTGACATAGCTGTTTGTGCCAAATGGGCTGATGTGAGTATTTTAAAAACTGCTGATCTACTGGGATTTTCAAGCACAAACATCTCTAGGGTTTATAGAGAATGGTCCGAAAAAGAGAAAATATCCAGTGAGCAGCTGTTGTGTGGAAGAAAATGCCTTGTTGTTGTTAGAGGTCAGAGGAGAATGGGCAGACTGGTTTGAGATGATAGAAAGGCAACAGTAAACTCAAATAACCACTCGTTACAACCTAGATATGCAGAATGCCATCCCTGAATGCACAACACATCAAACCTTGGGCTACAACAGCAGAAGACCACACCAGGTGCCACTCCTGTCAGCTAAGGACAATAAACTGAGGCTACAATTCACACAGGATCATCAAAATTGCACAATAGAAGACTGGAAAAATGTTGCCTGGTCTGATGAGTCTCAATTTCAGCTATGAGATTTAGATGGTAGGGTCAGAATTTGGCGTAAACAACTTGAAAGCATGGATCCATCCTGCCTTGTAGTAACGGTTAAGGCTGGAGGTGGTGGTGTAATGGTGTTGGGGATATTTTCTTGGCACATTTTGGGCCCCCTTAGTACCAACTGAGAATTGTTTAAACACCATAGCCTACCTAAGTATTGTTGCTGAACATGTCCCTCCCTTTATTACTACAGTGTACCCATCTTCTAATGTCTCCTTCCAGCAGGATAATGTACCATGTCACAAGCATTAAATCATCTCACCACTGGTTTCTCGAACATTACAATGAGGTCACTGTACTTCAATAGCCTCTAAAGTGACCAGATCTCAGTCCAATAGAGCACCTATGGGATGTGGTGGAACGGGAGATTTGCATCATGTGCAACCGACAAATCTGCAGCAACTGCGTGATACTATTATGTCAATATGGACCAAAATCTCTGAGGAATATTTCCAACAACTTGTTGAATATAAGCCATGAAGAATTAAGGCAGTTCTAAAGGCAAAAGGAGGGCCAACTAGCCAGGTGTACCTAATAACGTGGCTGGAGAGTTTATATTGAGGAATTACACAGAGAAACACTAATTTAAAACCACAAACGTACATTAATAGGATAATTTACACTAAGCTGATGTTTTTTACATGTCCATTCTAAAGAATTTTTGATACAATTGTACTGTTTCTCTTTAATACATGAGAGATGAAAAAAAACCTTAGTCTAAGCTCACCCAAATAGGACTACCACATAATGTAAAAGATCAGCCCAGAAATGCTACTTTTACTCAGCTTCTACCTTGGCAGATTAGAATGCATTGACACCTTAGAGAAAGTGGAAAAATCAATATGTTTCTGGATTAGTCCTTGAAGTGGAACTAACCCCAAAACAATGGAAATCCTTCTTAGAAAACTCAACGTAACACCAGTACATGTTTATTTTATGTCAGCTTGCAGCAGTAGCATTGCAACTTTTGCTGATTGCTCTCAAAAATAATGCTATATTATGTTTTCTCCCTCTCTCAACCTATATATATTATATATATATATATATATATATATATATATATATACACACACACACACACAATATATATGTACTGTCCTTAACCACTTCAATACCATGCACTTAGAACACTTCCCGCCCAGACCAATTTTCAGCTTTCAGTGTTGTTGCGCTTTGAATGAGAATTGCGCGGTCGTGCGAAGTTGTACCCAAACAAAATTTTTATCATTTTGTTCCCACAAATAAAGCTTTCTTTTGGTGGTATTTGATCACCCCTGCGGTTTTTATTTTTTGCTCTACAAATAAAAAAAGACTGAAAATTTTGAAAAAAAAAAACATTTTTCTTTGTTTCTGTACATTTTCTCCACCACTGACGGGCACTGATGTGGCTACATTGATGGGCACTGATGAGGTTACACTGATGGGCACTGATGAGGCAGTACAGACTGGCACTGATGAGGTGGCAATGATAAAGTTGCACTGATGATGGGGCACATATATGCAGCACTGATGGGCACGGATAGGCGGAACTGATAAGCAACACTGACGGGCACTGATATGTGGCACTGATGGGCACTCATAGGTGGCACTGTGCACTGATAGGTGGCACTGCTGGGCACTGATAGGTGGCGCAGGTGGGCACTGATAGGTGGCGCAGGTGGGCACTGATAGGTGGCACTGGTACATGGCACTGGTGTATATAGCACTGTTAGGGATGGCACTGGCAGGCATCATATATGGGCACAGTGCCATCCCTACGGTGCACTGTATTGCCCTTACCTGGTGGTCTAGTGGGGGCTCCCTGGTGGTCCTGGGTGGCCTCCATGTTGTCTCCCTGGTGGGTGTCCCGGGGGGGGCTCCCTGGTGGTCCTGGTTGGCTCCCTGGTGGTCCAGTGGGGTGACCCTGAGGGGGGCAGCACTGATAAACGTTCAGCGCAGCCCCCCCGTCAGGAGAGCAGCCGACTGGCTCTCCACCGCTCAGGTCTGCAGACCTGAGCAGAGGAAAAGCAGATAAATGGCTCTTCCTATTTACACTGTGATCAGCTGTGATTGGTCACGGCTGATCACATGGTAAAAGGAAGCCTTTTACCTTGGTCGGTAATGCGGTGGGTCAGACTGACCCACGGCACCACCGATCGCGGGTTATCCTGAAGACGTTATATGACGTCCAGTCAGGATAACGAACCCCCCCCCCCGCCCGGCCGTCATTTGTCAATAGGCTGGGTGGGAAGTGGTTAAAGATGAACTCTGAGCCAATATATAACTGACACAAAGAAAAGAAGCTATGTATTCCTTTTTTTTACATCCTTAAAGCGGAGTTCCACCCACTTCCACTTGTTGGATTCCCCCCCCCGTCAGGTGTCACATTTGGCACCTTTCGGGAAGGGAGAGGGGAGAGAATACTTTGACAGGTGTCTTTCCCCAAATCCAGGAGCCCTGGCCACGGCCACATGCACAGCAGGGGCCCGTCGTGAAGCCGTAAGACTCCCGGGTTCCCTTACCATCAATGGCTGCGGCAGCACTCGACCAGCCGATCCGAAGATCTGTGGCAGTGCCAACATCGCTGGACTCCAGGACAGGTAAGGGTCGTAATGTTAAAAGTCAGCAGCTATTGTATGTGTAGCTGCTGACTTTTAATTTTTAAAGGGGCGGCGGACCTCCGCTTTAAAGTAAACTTCGCTCTCTCAGTCAACACTGACTATTTTAAATCCTTATGCTGCTAGCATTAGTAAATGGATTGGAAAGTATATTATATTTACTTGTTTTAAAGAATATTTACTTGTTTTGTACATTTCTTCAGTTACTTCCTGGTTTCCAGGGGTAGGCAAATGATATCATACATCCCAGGAGACTTCGGAGGGGAGGAGGGGTTTTCTCTGCTAAGCAAAACCTTCTGCCTGCATGCCTGAGTTAAAGGCAGATCAATTCCAGTAGATAAATGCTACATAATTCATCTGCCCTTACTCAAGATGGCCACGGACAGAAATGCTGGGGGGCGTTCAAGATGATATCTCAAAAATAAAGCATGGAGCCATGCACGGATGTGTGAGTTTGCATACTAAAAATGAATTGTATAGTGTTTTTGGTTTGTGGTTCTTAAATGTATTTTTTATATGTAAGCAGCATGACAACCGGAGTTTGGCTTGGTATCAGCAGAGCTCAGAATGTGTTAGGCCCCATTCACACTGTTGCATTGTTGGAAAGTGCACATTCCCATGCATGTTACCACAAAAGCTGGCAATGCATGCTACTTGTGATGGTGTGATGCGGCGCCATTCAGAGTGTTCCTTACCAATGGAGGCGTGCCCTGTTGCAAGGTAATGAACAATGTGGGGGTTGGTTTACTAAAGCTGGAGAGTTCAAAAACTGGTGCAGCTGTGCATGGTAGCCAATCAGCTTCTAACCTCAGCTTGTTCAATCAAGCTTTGACAATAAAACCTTGAAGCTGATTGGTTTCTATGTGGAGCTGCACCAAATTTTGCACTTTCAAGCTTTAGTAAATCAATTCCTGTGTGTTGCAGTGTGGTGGGCTGTAAAAAAAAGGTGCAGATCTGATTTCTGGACCGTCAAGTTGCACATCAGTCCGTTCATTTATGTAGCACAAGTCAATGTGCGCAAAAATGGTGTGCTTTTAACGCTCTGAACATCAACAGCAATGTGTGAACTTAGCCTTAGGGAGAAGGAGCACAAGGAGCCAATCAGTTTATGTGATGGCAAGGTTCTTGCTGACAAAAGGAGAGAGCAGAGTGACAGAGAAATTAGCTTATCAGTCTGCTGCTTCTCCTCTTACTATCCAGTCACAAGCTGGGGGGAGTGTTACTGAACTTCAGCAGAGGAAAATCAGGTCTTCTCTCTTAGGCTCCTTTCACACCAAGGCGTTGGAAAAAAGCCTGTAAAATCCTGTAAAACGCCATGATTTTAGTGTGTGTTTTTGCCGCGCTTTTGAAGCGCTAGCACTATAAATAGCGCCCCTCTAATGGTGTTTTTTAAGCGCTTTTCAAGCACTTTTCAAGCGTTTGTGTTTCAATCATGTGACCTTTCCACAGCCTCAGTACACATTTCATGCGCTGTTCAATCGTTTTTCAAGCATTTTTCAAGCGCTTAACCATTATTTTCAATGGACATGGGCGTTTTTGAAGAGCTATTTTGAGCGCACAAAACAAGCTGAAAAGATGCTGCTTGCAGGACTTTTAGCAAAGCCTAGCAAGCGCAACGCCTCGGTGTGAAAGCATCCATTGAGATGCATGGGGATCGTTTTTGGTGCGCTTTTTATGTGCTAATTTTAGAGCCAAAACTCCTGAAAAACGTCTTGGTGTGAAAGGGGTCTAAGACAGAGCTGTGCAGTGTGGCAGACCTGTGTAAACCTATGAACAGAATAGGTAGAATGACAATAACCCAAAGCATACAGCAAAAATGACCACACCGTGGTTGAAAGAGGAAAAGTTGAATGTCCTTGCATGGCCTAGTCAGAGCCCAGACTTAAACCCGTTGAAAATGTGTGGAATGACTTGAAGGCTGCAGTTCACAAATGGTCACCAGTTCACCAATGGTCATCCTACACCCAGTACATATGTAGCACTCCTGAGTCCTTAAGCCTGTCCTTAGCGCATTCTTGAGTCCTACACCCTATATGTAGCAAATTTCTGAGTCTTGCACCCTGTACATAGCACGCTCCTGAGTCTTACATCCTGTACATAGCTTAATCCTGAGTCCTGCATCTTGTACATAGTGTACTCCTGAGCCCTGAACCTTGTACATAGCACACTCCTGAGTCTTGCACCCTGTACACAGCTTACTCTTTAATCTTGTACCCTGTTCATAGTGCACTCCTGAGTCCTGCAGCCTGTATGTAGCACACCCCTGAACCCTGCACTGTGTATGTAGTGTACTTCTGAACACCGTGCATAATGCTTTCATTGTATTTATCAACGCCTCTGTAAGGCCTTCCTATTGTTAGTGCAGTTTGACCCACACCCACTCTTTCATGCGGTGTGGGGGGGGGGGGCTGGGTGTGGTTGCGTTCTTACACCTATTGTCTTAGAAAAAAAAGCCTGTACAGGACCATTGACATGGTGCAGCATGCCTTGCACCTGTGCAGTGGGGAGCACTGCTCCAGCTGCCTCTTCTAATGCATGGACTGCTTAACCGTGTATGACCCCAGGCTTGTCTTCTGACCTTGTCTCCAGCTGACTCCCCACGGAGTCCTAAGCACGCCAGCATCTACCAGCTGTTCCTCTGACTACCTGCTTCCAAGTCTCCTGGTATATCCTGCTGGCAACCCGTGCTTCTTTGGGCGCTGCTCCCCTGTCTCATCCCCAGGGTAGATGTGCACTTAGCAGCAAGGGAAGCCCTCTAACATCTTGGCCTCACACCTGTATCCTGACAATGGCCTTGTCTCCTGAGGTACTACAAGTGTCAGAAAGATGACTACCAGCAATGATGTCTGCATACAGGATTCAATATAACTCTGTCTGTGCAGTGTACTTGATTCCTGTAAATGGGCACAGATCATTTTTAGAAGAAACCTTTGGTAGTGATTATTGACTCCAGGATATATTGTCTGTTAAAGAAAGACCTGTGCACAGGATTTTGTAATCCACTAAGAAGAATGAGTCTGTACTGACAATAAAGGACAGATAGAAGCAACTGAGTATACTCAAAGGTAGGTTTCAGTCTGCTCACCACTATACCACCCTCGGTCAGCTGATCACATAGACCAGTGGTTCTCAACTCCTGTCCTCAGGACCCGCCAACAGGCTAGATTTTAAGTATTACCTTGGGGAGATGCAGACTGGAATACTGCAATCACTGAGCAGCAAATTACATCACCTGTGATGCATTTAAGTTATCCTGCAAACCTGGCCTGTTAGCGGGTCCCGAGAACAGGAGTTGAGAACCACTGACATAGACAGTCTGGATGCTCAGGCTGTGCTGATGACGCTGGAACTGATGATGTCTGCTTGCTCTTTGCTTTAGGGAAAACGGCTTCTACTGCACTCTATGCAGCTCTCTATCTCTCTCTAGATCGGTCAATGTGGCTGCTGCTGTGTCTGCTGCTGCTCTGGAATGGACCCAGATGTCTGGAAGCGGGCTCTGCAGATCACCCACCAGAACACTGTAGCATCGCAGCTGGCTGGGACACTGTAGAAATTCAGCTGGCTCGATCGCTGGAAGTAGACCTCAGGCTGCAGCCCCGCTGTGAAGGACACACAGGGTCCTTACTCATCGACCACGCCATCTCAAGAGAGAGAAGCAAACTCCTCCCCTCACTGAAATAGGTCTCCCACAAAGCATCATTCCTCTAATGAGTTTTTCCTGCAACACAGCACACTGGGAAGTGAAGTCTTTCCATTGCAGAGTCCAAGGACAGATTTCTTCTATAGTACTACAAATCCCATCAAACACTGCTGTTCTCAAAGATCCTTGTTCCTGCTGTAAAAGCCTCTCCCAATGATTGTTGTCAATGTTCCTCCTATTGGCTCTATTTTCTTATGTTTAAGAAAACACAGAGGGACTAGCAATGTGTAACCCCATACCTATGTGTCTTCTGCTCTGCACATAGAAACACAGAAGGAGAGAGCTTATGCAGGCAAATGACATGCAGTTTAGCCACCTGCTATATGAGTATTGGTGATAAAAGTGCTGAAAAAAAGTTCCTATAAAAGTGCTGAAGTACTCCTTAAAAAAAAGGACGGTTGCTTACCAAACAGTATTGATCCCGAATTACAGTGATCAAAAAAGCATGAAATCCATCTCTAAGACAGAAGCTCCCATAAAAGATCAAATAAATATGCTTCCTCATTAGACTGCAATGGACTATTGAGAACCAACCCTTATGCCATCATAAGATCGCTCTCTATGGGATCACATTTAAGAGATAAGCAGGGAAAAAACTCATAGTCCAGTAAAGCCAGATTTACTTTTATTAAAAAAGAAAGTTGCATTCTGTAAGTCGTGGGACTGTGGAATGCTTGGAAAAACTCAACAATGTTCAATGAGTGCATTTACAATTCCTTTCCTGTAAATGGAGAAGACAACATGGTGATGGACACAGCTTGTCACACAGATAGGGTCCTAAATCTGGAAGAGCACACATTGTGAAGGAAGAAGCTTGAAGCTTGGAAATGCATTCCTGTATCCATCTATTGTGCATATATTGGCCACTTCTGGGGTTGTGCATCGATGACTGTGTTCCTTCAGTAATAGCAGTTTTATTCCATTACAAGTGCACTCTCATACCCTTGCCAGTGGCCAAGGCAGGGGTTCTGGTTCACACTTCATCATTCTCAGCTTCCAGGTGACCCAGACTGTTATGTCTAGCACATGCCAATATTTTGTGAGTGCAATTGTATACATTTAATAAATGCTTTCTGCCCACTATACTACGTATGAGGTTTTCCTTTCCTTTTGTTTGACAGTGAATGAAGATTGAGAAAGAAGAAGATTGAAGAAAGTACCCACTCTGGTCCAAGAGCAACACTCTCACAATTAGAATATTGCAGATTCGTTTTTTGGGCTACCCACATCATTTTCTTTCATGTTGGTGCTAAATCCTCATTTAATCAATCTATTAACCTCAGAATCATATGTAGCATATGGCTGTTATTGCTTTCTTTTATCCTTATTATTCTTTAAATTTTCTTTTTAATTAATTTATTTTATGTTTGTTGGTTTTGTTCATTGCCATTTTGCATTTAATTTGGAAATCAAGGTCCCAGAGTCTGGAGGAAAAGTGGAGAGGCACAGAATCCAAGTTGCATGAGGTCCAGTGTGAAGTTTCCACAGTCCATGGTGATTTGGGGAGTCATGTCATCTGCTGGTGTTGGTCCACTGTGTTTTATCAAGTCCAAAGTCAGCGCAGGCCTCTAGCAGGAAATTCTAGAACACTTCATGCTTCCCTCTGCTGACCAGCTTTGTGGAGATGCTGATTTCATTTTCCAGCAGGACTTGGCACCTGCCCATACAGCCAAAAGTATCATTACCTGGTTTAATGATCATGGTATCACTGTGCTTGATTGTATTCTTGTGCACGGCTGAAAAATTTGTTCGTTTTCGTTTCATTCTTTTTTTTATTTATTTGGAAATTCAGAAAATCGGGAATTCGAAAAATTCAGAATTCGTAAATTCGAAATTTCGGGATTAGAAATTTGTAAATTCGCGAATTTGGCAGTTCGAAAATGCCGAAATTCAATATGCGTAAATTCGGAAGTAAAAAATCTGAAAATTTGAAATTCAGAAATTCGAAAATAAGAAAGAACATTTGAAATAATAACTAACTAATAAATGTCTATTAAATTATAGGTATTGGAATTTCCTTGAAAATATGGCTGTTAGTGAACTTAAATACAAAATTTATCACTAATAGCCATATTTTCAAGGAATTTCCAATACCTATAATTGAATAGTTATTTATTAGTTAGTTATTATTTCAAATGTTCTTTTTTATTTTCGAATTTTCGTATTTCTAATTTCCAAATTTCAGATTTTCGGCTTTTCCGATCACCGAATTTCCGATATTTGGATTTTTGGATTTGCCAGTTTTTGGATAACCAAATTTTCGAATTTGGAAAATGAAAATTCAGAAGAATTCGGACAAATTCGAATTTCCAAATTGCCGAATTTCGAAAAATTTGTTAAAAAACTAATTCGGAACGAAACGAATTGCACGTGTCTACAGCCATCTCACCTGACCTAAACTCCATAGAGAAACTGTGGGGTATTGTCAAGAGGAAGATGAGAGACACCAGACTCAACAATGCAGATGAGCTGAAGGCCGTTATCAAAGTAACCTGGGCTTCCATAACACCTCAGCAGTGCCACAGGCTGATCGCCTCCAAGCCATGCCGCATTGATGCCCCGACTAAGTATTGAGTGCATACTATACTGTATATGGACATTTGTGTATTAAATATCCTTTTTTATTGTAAATAATCAAATAAACCCGCGCTGGGATAGGAATATAAATAATAATAAGATAGTAAAAAAGGGAGAGACTGCTGCCTTCCAGAAACCCCTTAAAAAGGGGGAGGTGAATATAAAAGAACAAGCAGGAATGGCGCTGTCTAATAGTATGTATTACCCTAAGTTTACCCTATATTTATTCTTTACATACTATTAGACAGCGCCATTCCTGCTTGTTCTTTTATATCCTTTTTTATTGGTCTTATGTAATATTCTAATTTTCTGAGATACTGCATTTTGGGTTTTCACTAGCTGTAAGCCATACTCATCAAAATTAAAAGAAAAAAAATGCTTTAAATATATCACTCTGTGTGCAATGAATCTATATAAAATATATTAAATAGTGAAAAGCCCGCGCTCACAAATAAATTATTGTATAAGAGAAATATATAAAAAAGGGGTAAATATAAAAACCAAATGTCCAAAGAGTATTAAAATGTTAAATATTAGATATGGGCAGCTCGCAAAAAAAAAAACAACTGATCCAATTGTGCAAAACAAGTCTATAAAATATTTGCAGCGCCCCTTGAAAATGATGAAGCAATAATGATTATAACCGCAGGATCCTATATGGATGGTGAGTCCGCTGGAGAAATACAGATAATAGATTATGTCTTATTGATACTCCACTAATCAATGTAAAACTTATGACAGTTCCAAAACCATAGGTCCTGTGAGAATATGACAAGGCAACAAGGTATATGATGAATCCAAATAAAGTATGGGTGTACTCTTACCAGAAGCCCTAAGGCTATGCGCGAATGGTCAAATGATAGACCCACGGATGGTCATCTGTTGTCATCTGAATCAAATTAGGTAGTATGTTGAGATCCAGTGGTTGGTTCCAAAGGGGTGTTTAGAAGCGATGTCATCTGTCCATGGAGCCCAGGGTATGATAAGATGAATCCTTATCCTGGTGGATGGTCCCGCTGCCTCCAGACGGATCTTCCTCAGGTAATGGGTTG
>BLSH010123943.1:28722-40221 GCA_018402905.1 Glandirana rugosa | reverse complement strand
ATGACATATGTTTTCTTGCGCCAAATGGAATAAAATAATACTCACAATATAATAAGTAAAAACAGAGCTCTTCAAATAAATGTGACAAAGGGGTCAGGAAACCCGACGCGTTTCGGCTCAGGAAGCGGCTTCCATTTCCATTTGGCGCAATAAACACTTTTGTATACAGTATTACACTATTGCGCTTTTTATTTTTTCATCCAAACACCCTGAGTGCAACCCATTACCTGAGGAAGATCCGTCTGGAGGCAGCGGGACCATCCACCAGGATAAGGATTCATCTTATCATACCCTGGGCTCCATGGACGGATGACATCGCTTCTAAACACCCCTTTGGAACCAACCACTGGATCTCAACATACTACCTAATTTGATTCAGATGACAACAGATGACCATCCGTGGGTCTATCATTTGACCATTCGCGCATAGCCTTAGGGCTTCTGGTAAGAGTACACCCATACTTTATTTGGATTCATCATATACCTTGTTGCCTTGTCATATTCTCACAGGACCTATGGTTTTGGAACTGTCATAAGTTTTACATTGATTAGTGGAGTATCAATAAGACATAATCTATTATCTGTATTTCTCCAGCGGACTCACCATCCATATAGGATCCTGCGGTTATAATCATTATTGCTTCATCATTTTCAAGGGGCGCTGCAAATATTTTATAGACCTATATAAAATATATGAGTTTTACTTTTTGAATTGAATTACTGAAATAAATGAACTTTTTGATGATATTCTCATTTTATGAGATGCACCTGTATATTAGATAAAAAACATTGCACCTTTTATTAGCGTTGGCTTTTGCCACACTGCCCCACTCTTCTAACCTGTTACAGTTTTTCTTTACTAAGGCCTGGTTCACACTTATGCATTTTTAGCGTGTTTTCAGTTTTGCAAAAACACACTACAGTCCATTTAACATGTTTTTCTATGGTTCATGTTTTCATCTGTGCATTTTATTGAGAGGGCCAGGGTTTTTTTCTGGTTTTTGGTTTCATAGACTTCAATGGATCAAAAATGTGTATTGAAAAATGCAAAATGCACCTGGAATATGCAAACTGCAACCTGCATAGGTGTGAACCAGGCCTAAGTATCTACATGTTATTATACACTTCCGCTGCATTGTCCTAAGTGAAATTTCTTATAATTTTATATCAACATCTCGTTTTTCACATCCAATCACTGTCTCCACAATCACTTAACATTTCCCAATCTTTTACTTTGTCACTTACAAGCTGTTGAATGTATGCCATCCTTCTTGCACCTTTGTTTTCATCGCCCACATACCCTTGTCTATCCTCATGTCTCACTGTGTTCGGTGCAACTCATCAGGAAGGGAAGAGGTGTTAAGCCATCCTTTAAAACTCTGAGCTGCTTAAGTCGGTTCCGGGCATATTGTTTGCTAATAAACTCATTAGCAGCCGAGCACATTATCCTCATTAATTAGGCAAGACAACGAAGCTGGGTGCTCCATTCTATTGTAGCTAGGGAAAGATTCACTCTGTTGCTTCTACAGCAGAAGGAGCCAAATCTTCAAAAGATTAACCCTGTCCCACCATATTATTCCAAAACCCTGAATTCAATACTTCATATTAGAGAACAGGCTGCTGGCAATTACCAGCAAACACCATCATGGTCTGAAGTAGTTTACTGTACTTCATAGTATAACTCAAATTAGTCAGGATGTAAATAATGTGAAACTCCAGTCAAAAATCATAATTTCAGGGTTTCTGTTTTGTGTTCCATATAATCTCCTTCCATCATACTGTTTTAATGCAAAAACCCTCCTTGTGTACAACTTAACACCTCTTTCTCAACTCGCTAACAATGTGATAATAGTACAGGGTCATCTAATGTCTGATGGGTGACTGCTCAAAAATGTCAAAGATTTGCTTAATTTGTTACTTCCCCACTCCCAGCTGATTGGATGATGAAGAAGCAGCAGAACACAGATGAGATCATGTCTCTATTCACCCTCCTGTAAACAAGCCCCCATGGTTAGACTGACAACACTATTTAATGCAATAGAGCACTGACTGTTTCAAACTACTGATTGTCTCATTCACATCCTGAGTCCTGATATGCAGGACTTTATAGTTAGCTATTTTTAAGGCAGATTTCAAGTACTTTAGAATCATTTTAATAAATATATACTATAACTGGATACAGTGGCGGCTGGTGGTATATTTTTTTTGGGAGGAGCCAGCAAACAATCCAACCGTCCCCTGCTTGAGCAAATTGGATCATGCTTTATTGGGTTTTTTGCCTTCCTCTGGATCAACTGTGGGTATAGGATTGTATATATAGGATTGTATCATTTTTTCCCCCTTCTATTGGTTGAACTGGATGGACTTGTGTCTTTTTTCAACCAGACTAACTATGTAACTATGTAAAATATTTTTTTTACATTTGTCTGTAAAAAAGATGGAAACACAAAATCAAAATAAAATTAAAAAAAGGTGTGGCAATAACTAAAATATTTACAAGAAATGTAACTATAATCTTGAATACAACTTAGCTTTTTTAAAAATTTCAAAATCAAGTTTGAAATATACCAAATAAAACCATATAAAAAAAAGTTTCCTACACTGTCCTTGAAATTACATGGCATAAGCACAATGGCTAAATGGTTAGCACTTCCACCTAGCAGCTCTAGGGTCATCGGTTTGAATACCAATCACGGACATGCCTGCCTGGAGTTTGCATGTTCTCCATGTGCCTGCCTGGGTTTCTTCCGATTACTTTGGTTTCCTCCTACACTCCAAAGACATGCTGGTAGGTTAATTGGCTCCTGTCTAAATTGGTCCTAGTATGTGTTTGTATGAATGTGAGTTAGGGACCTTAGATTGTAAACTCCTCGTGGGCAGGGACTGATGTGAATGCATAGGTGTGCGCAACCTATTGCATTAGGGTGTGCACTCCAGAGCACAAACACACATGTGCGTATATCAGCAGAGAAGTGGACGACGTCAGTAGAGCAGAGATTGGTCTCAGTAGGGCAGTAGATGTTGTCAACAGTTTTTTATTTTTATCATTTCTTACAATTTTATTTTTTTAATTTTTTTTTTGAGGGGCTTTGGTGAAATATCAAGGGTCTAAACAGAGAGAATGGGAGCTTCCACAGTCCTTTTCTCTGCAGCCTCAGCTGCACTGGACAGTGAACCATCGGAAAGTGCTCTTTGCTGAATGGCTTCCTGTTCATTCACAAACTGAAGCATTTTTAAACATAGTTTACTATGCTTCAGTTAAGAATGAACACATGAGCGATCGGTACAGATTCATTCATGCTGAAATATCCCCCGCAGCAGCCAGTGGAAGAGGAAAGGAGGGGAGCTGGCAGCACTGCAGTAGAGAGACAAGGGACGCTAGGAAGCAGGGGGAATCGGCATGGCACAGGGTGACTAGGGTGTGCCCAGGCCACACCCATCACACCCTGTGTGCATGCCTATATGTGAATGCATTATATACAGTGCTCAGCATGAATTACACCCCTTTTGAAAATTAAGATTTGAATCAATATCTATATGAACACAAGAACAATTTCCAAAACTTTGACAACACTGAGTTTTATAGAACATTGTTTAGCTCATTACATGAAACTCCCTGCAAGACTTTTCCCTCTACAAATATGCCCTTCTCAAATACAACTCCTGCCTCCCCACTGCTAAAGAAACCTACTACAACACTCTCATCAAAACCGTCTCACCCAAACCTCGTCAACTCTTTTCTACCCTTTATTCCATACTTCACCCCCCACTCCCCCCACCTACCAACTTGCCTAACGCTCATGAAATTGCCAAGCATTTCAAAAGCAAAATCGACACAATTCATAAGGAGATATCCAACATCCAACCTCCTCCCCTATCCAACACATCAGATCCAATACTGCACTCAACACTCTCCTCCTTCTGCCCTGTTACCACCAAGGAAGTAAATGAACTCCTCTACATGGCCCACCTCACCATCTGTCCCCTGGTCCCTGTCCCCTCACAATTACTGCGACTACCTTCCCGCTCTATCCTAAACTCCCTAACCCACATCTCAAACCTCTCCCTCTCCTCTGGCATCTTTCCCTCCCCACTCAAACATGCACTGGTTACCCCAAAAAACCCTCACTTGACCCCACCTGAATAACTTAAGACCCATCTCTCTACTCCCGTTTGCCTCCAAGCTCATCGAGCACCTAGTCCACGACCGTATGAGTTGCTACCTCACTGACAACAACCTTCTCGACCCTCTACAGTCCGGCTTCTGCCCACAACATTCCACTGAAACTGCCCTACTAAAACTCACCAATGACCTACTTATTGCTAAAACCAATGGCCAGTACTCCATACTCATACTCCTGGACCCCTCTGCTGCTTCTGACACAGTTGACCACCCGCTCTTCCTTAGCAAACTTCACTCCCTTGGCCTCCGTGATTCTGCTTTATCCTGGTTCTCCTCCTACCTATCTCAGTGCACTTTCAGTGTCATTTACAACTCCATCTCCTCTGCTCCTCTTCCTCTTTCTGTTGGGGTACCCCAGGGCTCCGTCCCTCTACACATGCCAGGGTACTGGGTGTAATTCTTGACTCTAACCTCTCCTTCAGCACCCACTTCCAATCAACAGCTAAATCTTGCTGCCTTAACCTCCGCAACATCTCCAGAATTTGACCCTTCCTGACTAACGACACCACAAAACAATGTATTCACTCCTTGGTTATTTCCCGCCTTGACAACTGCAACTCTCTCCTCACCGGCCTACCCTTACACAAGCTATCCCCACTTCAGTCTATTATGAATGCTGCTGCTAGACTCATACACCTCACTAACCGATCCGTGACTGCTGTCCCTCTCTGCCAATCCCTTCACTGGCTTCCCCTACCCCACCGTATAAAATTCAAAATACTAACCACACATCGCCCCCAGGCACATCACCAACCTCATCTGCAGATATCACCCAAATCATCCCCTCTGCTCCTCCCAGGGCCTCCTGCTCTCTTATTATCTCCTCCCATGCTCGCCTTCAGGACTTCTCTAGAGCCTCTCCCATCCTCTGGAACTCCCTGCAACAGTATGTCCAATCAGTCCCTACCCTATCCACCTTTAGGAGTTCCCTGAAAACTCATTTATTCAGGGAAGCCTGTCCCTCACCCACCTAAGAACTGTACCTGAGCCACCCCCATCAACCCATCCCCCGCAGCTATTACCTTTTGTACCACCACCCCCCTCCCTTTAGAATGTAAGCTCTACGAGCAGGGCCCTCCTGTCCCTTCTGTATTGAACTGTATTGTAATTGTACTGCCCCCCCCCTCTACATTGTAACGTGCTGCGTAAACTGTTGCCGCTATGTAAATTGTGTATTAAAATAATAATAAGTAATTGTTAATGATATAACTAAGATTACAAAATACTCAGTTTTACTCAAATTAGTTGATGCAAAAATTAATACATCCCACAACAAAAGCTAATGCATCCATTATTTTGTATGACCTCCATGATTTGTAAGGACAGCACCAAGTCTTCTAGGAATGGAATGAACATGTTGGCAACATATTGCAACATCTATCTTTTTCCATTCTTCAGGAACGACTTCTTTAGAGCCTGGATGCTGGATGGAGTGTGATGCTCAACTTGACTCTTCAGAATTTTCCATAGTTGTTCGATTGGGTTCAGATCAGGAGATATAGTTGGCCACTAAATCACTTTCACCCTGTTCTTCAGAAATGCAACAGTGATGTGTGCTTTGGATCATTAAGACCAAAATCAAAAAACAAAAGGCTATACACCAAAGCTGAGTCACCTACAAAAATATTGAACAAATTATAAAAAGACACTGCACCGTAAAAAGGCCCCCCCAAAATGTCCCATCCCCCATCCACCCCCCAACAAGCCCTAGACCACCCCTCCCTGACCCAAGGATAAGGGGTGAAGAATGCTGTCCCAGGTAGCTGAGACCATCCCCCTCAACCCCAGCCCCCCTAAATGACCAGCCCTAACCACCAAACCAATGGGATAAATGAACAAGACCTGTTGCCATTGGATACAGTGCTCCACCTTAAAGCCCCTTGCTTTGGATCATTGTCATATTGGAAAAGTGCACGATGACCAAGGGTGCAGAGTGAGGGTAGCAACTTCTCTTTCAATATAGAGCAGTACATCTGTGAATTCATGATATCATCAATGAAATGCAGCTCCCCGACACCAGCAGCACTCATGCAGCCCCACAGAAGGACACTGCCACCACCATGTTTCACTGTAAGCACCATTCATTTTTCTTTGTACTCCTCACTTTTGCGACACCATACCGTTTTAAAGCCAAAAGCTCCAAAAACATTTATCTTAGTATCATCACTCCAGAATCCAGTCCCAGTAGTCTTCTTCTTTTTCAGCATGGGCCCTGGCAAATTGTAGGTGGGCTTTTTTGAGCATGGGCTTTAGGAAAGGCTTCCTTTGCGGAAGACACCCATGCACGCCATTCCTCTGCATTGTATGCCATATTGTCTCACGGGAAACAATCACCCCAGTTTGGCTTTCTACTTTTTTAGCTAACTGCAGTGAACTTGCATGGCGATTTTCTTCAACCCTTCTCATCAGAAGACGCTCCTGTTGAGGTGTTAACTTCCGTGGACGTCCTCGATGTCTCTGTGCGATGGGTGCAGTTCCATCTTTGTTAAATTTTTGTATCCCTTTCAGGGCCGGCTCTACCATTAGGCGGAGTAGGCGGCCGCCTAGGGCGCACTGCCGCCTAGGGGCGCCTGGCCATTGTTGATCTATCACTGGCTTCTCTGCATTGATTCATGTAAAAACTGACACTGTCTGACTGAGATAATGAGAATGTATTATCACATGCCATTTGCAATTGTATATAGAAATAGTAACTGATCTGCCAAATACCCCCCCTCCGCCCCCACCCCCTGTGAGGCTGTATTTGATGGGCACAGGTGAAGCTGTATTTGATGGGCACAGGTGAAGCTGTATTTGATGGGCACAGGTGAAGCTTTATTTGATGGGCACAGGTGAGACTGTATATGATGGGCACAGGTGAGGCTGTATTGATTGGCACTGGCGAAGCTGTATTTGATGGGCGCTGCTGAGGCTGCAATTCATTGGCGCTGGGCAGGGAGAAGGGGGTGGACTCAGGGGTGGAGCCAAGGGGGGCGGCAAAATGAGGTTTCGCCTAGGGTGTCAAAAATCCTTGCACCAGCCCTGATCCCTTTTGCTACAGTATTCTGACTGATAAGTAAAGCTTTGCTGATATTCTTGTGTAAAGAACTTGTTTACTTTCTCAGGCCTTGTGACATTTCTCTTCCACGTGGTGCCATTGCTGACTGCGTGAAATGGGAAGGGATTTTCTTTGTTAAGTGACATCCTTTTATAATCAACTGTCTGCTGGACACCCATTTAATGAATAATTAGACTCACCTATAGTTGAATTCTGGTTAATTAGGATTTTGTTGTCTAAAATGTATCTTTGCTCCTAAGACTTTCATTGGGGTGTATTCATTTTTGCAACATGGTCTTGAATGAATTTGTTAGGAAAAATACTTTTTTGTGTGTGCAAATTAACAAATCTTGGTTGCAATCAATGACCCCCAATTGTGGGACTATTTTGTAGTATAGTGCCCCATAGAAAATGTTGATTCTGAAAGGAAAGTAGAGGTTTTCTGATAATTCTGTTGGGTGTACTCATTTATGCTGAGCACTGTATATGTAAAGCGCTGCATAAAGTGATGGCGCTATAGAAGTACCTGTAATACATAAATAAACAGTTTGCCAATGAAGGACTTTAGCAGTAAGCCTGTGTGTTTCTATGATACTTTACAGATATGATATATTTGACAGTCAGGTACTTTTCATACGTTCTCTCACTATGATTTGAACCTAGTTCAGAATTTTAAGGCCTAATTTTCCAGGAACATACACAGGCAGGTGTCAATATTAGACATCTTTCCAATAACCAATGTGAAACATTTTTTGTAGAAGGCCACTATGCAGTCATTTCCTAACAAAGTTGCTGGCATGATTATTAGGTGTGATAGAAAGCACATTCATGATTACCGTGCCTCTTGTTCAGCACTGTGTGAGATCATCTTATGGTAACACTAATAGGCAATATAAGTAGAAAATTAGCTCAAAACATTACATTTGATTGCATTGACGACCCTACAGTAAATGTAAGGTGCAAAAACACATATAGGAATGTTCAGACAATCAAGCTGCTTCTGTCAAGGATGGTGTAGCAATCCATATGTTTGGAAGCAAAATAATTCAGAACTAGACAAGACTGGACAAGAATCCTACTGCCGAGTAACTGGGGTTGAGAAGGATAGGAGATACTGCATTGCAGTTAATTAGTGAGTTCAGTATTGTCTTGCAGCCATTAGAAATGCTTTGTTAGCAATAATTGATCCTATAACTCAGCCTTTTTCAACCAGGGTGCCTACTGGGTCCTCCAGGGGTGCCTTGGCAATATGTAAAAAAAAAATTGCCACAAATTGCTGAATAATTGTCAAAAAAAGTGAATAAGTGGATCAAGCCTGCCTTTCTGATACACAGTGGGGGAGATTTACTTAAACTGGTGCACACAGAATCGGGTGCAGCTGTGCATAGTAACCAGTCAGCTTCTAGGTTTTATTGTCAAAGCTAATTGAAAAATCTAGTTTTAGATTAGACTTCTTCATAGTTTATACTTACATTTTTATCCAATTGTTGTCTACTTATTGTTTTTATTTTTCATGGCACTCAATTATTGTTTTGTATGTTATTATGGCCTGACCTTTCTATTCCAGGTCAAGCTTGGGCCGGTCTCATGCTCCCTGGCCTACAAAAAGATGGCCGCTGGTGAATCCCTTATGCCTGAGGAAGTGGCTGCTATCTCCACGCAGACCGAATGCTCAGAAACGCATTGCATGTGGATGACGTCGCCCTGCCGCGACCTGATGATCCTGCGCTCCGAGCCTCGTTCTGGTGTCCTTGCTGGCTATGGACGCCGCTTCTACATCTTATACGGAGACCGGACTCACTCTGCCAGGGCTGCTGACATCGCCTTATTAAGGGACACCTCTTCTATTTAGTGCCTGATACATTTGCTCAAATGTGAGTTGCCATTTTTTTTATTTTTTAATAAATCCAACACAAATTCTACAGTCTACTCTTAGAGGTGCCTCTTTTCCTTGTGGTCACTGCCTTCCCCACCAGAGTGCAGCCTCCCACAGTGGACTTTGCACAAATTGTTTACCTCCATACAGAGACCAGTTTGTGTTCCTCTCCCCTCCCCCCCCCCCACATTCCCTGTTCCCTTTGCCCCTATTAACCCCCCATACATGCACGTATAAGCTCTGTGACAGCCTATACACCTTTCCCTTGTGCACAAAAAAATATTTTTGCAATCTCTGACTCTGTGTTCCATCATTGAAGCTGACACCACGGTTTATGGGGCCTTTCCATATTCTCCGCAAGATCAACCCAGTGGCTTATGCTTTAGACCTGCCTTCTAATATGCTAATATCTAATGTATTCCATGTCTCCTTGATAAAACCTTTGGTATGCAACCGCTTCACCATCACGGTACCACATCCTCATCCTGTTCAGGTTGAGAACCAAGAGGAGTATGAAATACAATCTATCATTGATTCCCGTAGTTTTCGTGGGCGCATACAGTACCTGGTTCATTGGAAAGGGTACAGTCCGGAGGAGCGTTCTTAGGTCTCATCCTCAGACGTGCATGCTCTTGTTCTCCTCTATGTTTTCCATAGATGTTTTCCCCTCAAACCTAGTGGCTCCCCGAGGGGGGTCGTTGAGGAGGGGGTACTGTCAGGGCAGGGCTCAGCTCTCCCTTCTCAGAGCAAACTGCTCAGCTGAGGGTTAACTGCCAGTCTCAGCTTTCACTTTGTCTCACCTGATGTCCATATCCTGCTCTTAGCCCCCTCTCCTAGCTATATAAACTGTCTGGATCAGATCTCAGATGACTTTGCCTGGTCAATATCGCTGGATGAATCTCTGCTGTGTTTTCCTGTGAAAGACTTGTTTGAGGTCCCTTCTGGTTCCTGGATTAAAGACTCTGCTCAGATGACTTCTCTTCTGGCTCCTGACCCTGCATGCTGTTTGCTTGACCTCGCTGATCTCTGGATCCCCGTTTGCTGGCTTGCTTCAACCATCCTCTCTAGCTACCGAACCTTGGCTATGTTATGACTTTCTTTGCTCTGTTTGTTCTATTTTACCATTTTTAATAAATAGTGTGATTTTACTGCACGTCTGTCTCAGTCTGATTCATTTGTCTTGACAGGGTCCTAACATATTGGAAGAGGAGTGCCTGCTTAATTTTAAAATTGAGTCCTCGCACATTCCAAGAAAGAACGGAAATTGTCTCAGCATCACGTGATGTTATTAGTAACTGGGTATGAAGTGGAAAAGGAGCACAGGATGGGCAGTATGATGACATAGGGCTACAGTGAAGTGTAAAATGAACAAAAACATAAACAAAACCAAACAACTCCCGCACAAAGTGCTATCCCTGCCGGTACCTGACACCCCCAGAAACTATGGGGAGGTCCAGATAGCGGCCTACATCCAAAACTAAACAGCTATAGATGGCCTGGATCTACAGCACAGCGGTGTCCAGTAACTAGGTCCAAGTCTGTGTGTGACAGATCAGTATGCGGTCAAACATCTGAAAAAAGATCGGCAAGTAGAGCCACAAGTGGAGGCCAGCACTGTTCCAGATCTGGCTTGATTAAAGTTTGAAGGATGAGGGTCTCTCCGCAGGGCTTGGTGGTGGAAAGGGACTGCAGACCATATAGGCTGAGGTAGGGAAGAAGGCCCAAAAGACCAGGGGCAAAACCAAAAAAAAAAACAGAGGAAAGAACCTGGTAAAGCCCAAGGCCATGTTACTTGCTGTAACTTGGTGAGAAGGTCAGAATAACAGAAAACTAGCCAGGACACCACCGCCTCAGGAGGTTGGAAGAACCTGGTCCTGTCGCTGACCACTACTCGGAGCTTGTTTGGATAAAGGAGGCTGAATTTGAGACCTAGCACCCGGAATCACTTACGAACCTCAATAAGAGGGGGCAGGGGATGCGACCCACTACAGGGGTGACCCCATCCCATGGGTGATGAAAGCCCTGGCTTTCTTTGGCAGTTTTTTTTTTCCTCAGCCGGAACACACCTTCAGCTCCGCAGCCATGCCTGGCCTATGTTCTCCTCCTCCTCTCTGTCTCTCACTCCTGCGCTGCTGCCCAAGCCTGTCACGATCTGCTCTCCACCCGGGCGGTGCAACTGCAAACTGTCCTTCCTCTCCAGATGCCGCCCGGGCGTTTCGTGTACCTGAGCCGCCTGAGCTGGTGCAGTAACAGGCAGGGGGTGTCAGCTTGCGATGGGGGGGTGTCCTCCACCACCCGAGGTGAGATCTTGTGATGGGGGGCTTAACAATGAGGTTGGTTTTTGCTGCTGGACCCAGCTTTATTATATGTAGGGGGTGGTTTGTCCTGAGGGGGGCTTTGTAC
>BLSH010123943.1:1746-27992 GCA_018402905.1 Glandirana rugosa | reverse complement strand
AATACGTTGACAACCTGGAAGGGAGGTACGGCGGACGGAAACAATACCTTTCCCGATTGTGTGTACTGTGGAAGTCAAAGACCACCCGGACGTTCTGGGAAGGACGATGAATTGATAACACTAGGTTACCCCAGTGATCCCATTTTGTAGAGGGGGTATATACTGATGAAGGGGGTCTATACTGATGGAGGGTGTTTATACTGATGGAGGGGTCTGCACTGACAGAGGGGATCTATACTTAGTGGAGAGGGGGTCTGTACTGAGGGAGGACTATAATTGGTGGAGGGGGGTCTTTACTTAGCGGAGCGGGGTCTGTTCTGAGGGGCGACTATAGTTGGTGGATGGGGGTGACACCATGTTTTACCCTAGTGACCCCATTGGATCACAATAGTTAAGTAGCAGGAAGGGTCTTGCAGGCCCACCAGAAACTGAAGGTGTCATGTGTGTTAGCCCTTTCCATAACAAAGGCAGGCGGCATGGAGGGAAGGTCCAACAGTTGCATAAGGAACGTTTCCGTGAACTTTGCAGGTTTAGGGCCATCCGCCTTTTCTGGTAGGCCCAGGATGCAGATGTTGTGGCGATTTTCGGTGTCTATTGCCTTTTCCTGCAGTGCCATCACTTGTAATTGTAAAGCATGGAGCTCACAAGAGTCTGATCTGGTGGAAACTGGAAGCTCGGATATATGGTCTTCAGGCTCTGAAACCCTGGACCTGAATTTGTCCATGTCATGGTGAATCAGTCTGATGTTTGTTGCCAGATACTCGATCTTAGTGTCAGAGTATCCTTACATGCTCTGATGGTCTCCAGGATGTCAGGTGTGGTGGGTCCAGCCATGTCCCCAGGCTCCAGGGCTGTCTGTGTGCTGCCCGACATAGTAAGAACCTGCTGCCTCATGTGCAAGATGGCCGCCATTGAGGGAGAGAGGCGGGATGCGCTCGCTGGAGCGGAGCAGAGCTTGCCAGGAGAAAGCGGGGGAGCCCACAATGCACCGGAGGACTTCTTAGAACCCAGGGTGATGTTTTGCAAAGCTGGGGAAGGAGAGAAGGATCCCTGGATGGATGCAGGGTAACAAGCAGGATCAGAGCTCAGCTGCCCTGCGTCCTTTCAGTCTCACATCCCGGCCACGTCCGGTGTAGTTTACAATTTATTTTCTTTTGTTTGCCCAGTACAAGACACTTGGAGAAATAAAAATCATCCACTAATTTCAAAACCCAGAAAACATTAAGGAAAGGCCGGTTCTTGGAAATGGATCTTTAAAATAAAACAAGCTGTTAAGGGAATCAATGAAAGGAGCCTTTGGCATGGGGAATTTTGTCAACAAGGAACAGCGTAAAGTGTACATAAAATGTTATTATTATTATTACTACTACTACTTCCACAGTATTAATATTATCAGCACAATTATTACATCCTATGTTAAACCTTATGTTATCGATATTCAATATTCAACACCATCATTATTGATACTATTACTATTATTATTAAAGAGACACTGTCACAGCACAAAAATCTCCAGTGTTGGCTGATATTGAATGTTAAGGGGAGTGGCTAATGACCCCCTCGTCCATGTGACCGTGCTCAGGCCTAGTTATTGACATCTAGACCAGTGTTGCCAACCTTCTGCAGCATTTTTTACTGGCAAAATATGGGAAATTTACTGGCGGAGCACATTTTTCACTGGCATCTTGAAAAATAACAGAACAACTATTAAAAACTAAGACAACTGATATTTAAACACAACATGGAAACATTGACAATTCCCATATCAAGTAATTTGCCTGGTTTACACTTAAAAGGTCAGCAAAGCATGACAAATTATCAGACCCTGATATTTATAGACAGTTGTAAAAATCACAGATTTTTACAAACTGTCAGTAAATTTACTGGCGGTTGGCAACCCTGATCTAGACATGAGCACTGTCACAGGGAAAGAGGTCACATGCTTCTCACTACCCAGTAGAATCAGGCAGTGACGCAAGGGAGCGCTAGCAAGGTCAGTATAACAATCAAGCTACTTTTTTCAAGGACAGTGTATACTGTATAACCTTACATTGATATCCAGCATTCATCATCATCATTGCCGTCATCTTCTTTTTTTTATTGCTACTGCTATTATTATGATTGCTATTGATATCCAGCGTTTATTATGATTATTACTACTCTTATTTAAATGACTGTTATTGATATCCAGTGTTTATTAATGTTATTATTACTTCTACTATTTAAATGAATGTGTTTGATTTCTAGCGTTTATCATCATTGTTATTGTTATTACTACTATTATTTAAATGACTGTTACTGATATCTAGTGTTTATTATATATTGCTATTATTACTACTATTATTCAAGAAACTGCTATTGATATCTAGAGTTTATCATTGTTATCATAATAAATATGATTATTTTTATTACTATTATTTAGATGACTGTTATTAATATCCAGTGTTCAGGGCAGACATTTAGACTTTCCCACCTTAGAATACAATATACAGTAATTTCAAGGAAAACAGGAACATGCTGACAGTCCAGCAACTATTCCAAATTCCCTAGGCTTGTTTCTTCTCCTGCGTGTGTCTCTGCACTGTTCCTGAGTCAATCACAATAAAAAAGAAATAAAAAAACAATATAAATGTTTCCATTTGCCCTGACCCTGTCGTGATGCAGCTATAGAACACAACCTCTTGTTACAGCTGTTTTATTTCTCTAAAATATCAAATCTTGGGACACAATTACACAGTCACAGCTCAGTTAGAGTTATAGTGTTTTTTGGGTTTTTTTTGCTACACAACTGATACACGTTTAAGCATTCTGTAATGACTTACACTATGGATAAACTGGGGTACCTAACCCCTTGCTAACATATGTACATTTTGTTTGAGCAGTTATGAACAACAAACTGCCAAGCACCATTTTTTTTGTACTCTGAAATTCTTTATAACCTTGGCGTAACCCCTGTAGAATATATGCCAGCCAATAGAAAACAGGTCAATGAATTGGCCCAGGTCAAAGTATACCTTAAATTACCGAATCAGAAAAAGAAGTGTAGAAGAGGGTACGCCTGATCACTGAATGTTTGGTATAAAGACAACTGTATAGTTTCTCTGGGGAGGGGAGCTAGAGCATGACTAAGGCCTGCTTTGTTAACCACTTCACATATGACATCATTTACTTTGAGTGAAGATTATCTGGATGATGCCTGCAGCTACAGGCATCATCCAGATATCTTTTTTTACATTGTACTTTTTTTTTACATTTCTACATTGTAAAAGCCATCATAGCGGGGAGCCGTAAAATGAATCCGCCAGTAGCGGCAGTTTACCATAGATCTCTATGACCTTCGGAGGCCAAAAGTGTCGTCATGATGTCACTGGCAGACGTAAACATTGCCATTCTTTGCTGGAAAGCCTGAGATGTTTGGTGTTTCTGAGTAATTTTCTAGCAAAAAATTATGATTTTTACATGTAGGAGAGGAATGTCAGAATTGGATTGGGTGGCAAGTGTTTTTAAAGCACTGCATTTTGCAGGCAATGTTAATTTCATTGTAAAATAAACAATTTCTTATCCATCTGTGTTGACCTATTGACCACAGTCAACTTTTCCAATAAGCTTAGAAAAAATGTTCATGATTTTGACCAAATGACCACGTAAATTAAAGGAGGGCTAACTGGGCTGGAGTGTTCACTTTACCCTACTTCAGATATTAATGTATTTCATATATTATTGCATTAGAAGATATGTATGCATAATGTTTTTTTGAAAGAATGCTCATAAACAAAAGGTAAAGCAATTTTAGAATTTAGAGCTGAAGAATGCAAATATGAAAACAATGAATAACAGAATGTAAAAATAATTGATATCTTCTTTTAAGACATTCCTATCTTTAAAGTGTACATGTTTGTATGAAAACATAGATTGCCCTACCCCTTTACTAAGCTTAAATTGGGGGTATAACAAGCTGCCAGGAGAAAAAAAGGAACCTGAACTTTTCTTCCAGAGGAGACTGTTTTGGGAAACCATTAAATCAATGGTTTTGGTTCTATTTTGAGTTTATGAGTACTGAACTAACTTATGAAAAGTGATTTGAAAGCCAATATCATGAGCTTTTGAAAGTATACACCTGTCCATCAGTGTTGCCAACCTCCCGCAGCGTTTTATACTGGCAAAACATGGAAAATTTACTGGCGGAGCACATTTTTTACTGCCAACCTGAAAAATAACAGAACTCCTATTAAAAATTAAGACAATTTATATTTACATACAATATGGAAACACTGACAATACCCATATCAAGTAATTTGCCAGGTTTACACTTAAAAAGTCAGCACAGCATGACAAATCATCAGCCCTTGATATTTATAGACAGTTGTAAAAATTACTGATTTTTACAAACTGTCAGTAAATTTACTGGCGGTTGGCAACCCTGCTGTCCATAAAGTGAACAAACATCTTCAACGCCAACGTAGGTGAATCATGAGAATAGAGGTGTCAAATGTGTGATTGAATGCCTACAATGAATGTGTGTGAACCACTGTGAATAAATAACATTTAGTAGGGAAGAACAGTTGTATGAAGCAATGATAAACTATATAAACTTTGGGAACTTTATGACTATATATACAGAAGGGTATGTTATAAAGAGACTAAAAGGGTGGAGACAATGAAAAGGAAAGAAAGGATGAAAAGGGCAAATAATGAAGCAAAAGAGAGTAGATGAAAGAAAATAAACCTGAGATTGTTCAATGAGAACGAATAGAGAAAGAAGAGCAGAGGGAGCACATTGTAGAAGAATGCAGAGGCACACTATGATTGATAGAATACATAGAGGCAGAGAGTAGGGGAAATGAGTAATAAGTGGATGGAGGGCAGATGGATGAGTGCACACAGAGAGGGTGAGTGAGAACAGTGACAGGCCAGAGGTGATGTGAGCCACAGCCCTGATATGTGCTGAGAGAACGAGCTCAGTCTGAGCTGCCTGGGAGCAGTTTGGATCACGTCCAAAGTAAAATCAACCCTGAACAATATTATTGTCCGCCTGTCTATTCAGGAAAATTGTTTTCTTTGGGCTGAATATAAATGACACAAAGCTGGAGTTACATCACCGCAGTGGGCAGCGAACTTAACCCCAGAATCCCTCCGACAGCCTGGACTGAGGGAGGGGGCGGCTGGGGAAAAGGGGCAGGATTGTTCTCATGTCTGAGAGACTATAAATAGATGAAATGCTCTTTCTATTCCCTCCGAGGGTGTGAATAAAAATCCATTTAAACTTTGGGAGAGGAGACCAACTCTATGCACATATCCTTCATTATCTCCCACAAGGCTCCAAAATAAGAAAACAATATTATATTGTGTGACAGGGCAAAGTGTGCGGTATAAGAAAAAACACGTGGAAGAATTTGTCTACCGAGTTTGCGTTCCTAAAAAATTCTACAGTGGTCTCGCTGTCACTTTTCAAATTTGGTTTGAGGTTATGGATTTTTATATTACTCACCATCTTCCAAACATCTCGAATAAAACCCAAAACTCCCCTACCGACAGGGTGATAATGCAGGAGAGCAATTTGGAGCTAGGGAATAAGTATTGGCACCCCATACCAGGAAGTGCCTAAACAATGACCTTCATGGCTGGATGACCAAGGGTTATTTTAATGAAAGCTGCAGAATACAAATGTTGCAAGTGATTTTTGTTATTGTATATAATACATTATATGAGATTTTAGATTTAATCTACATCTACTGTAACACTGACTATGAATTCTTGTCTATTAAGTAGGTGATTTAGTTACTGACACATTTATTGGGATGACTTCACATGTCTGTGATTAAACAAACTATCCAGATTGTCTAGATCAGCCTTCCTCAACCAAGGTTTCAAGGAACCCTGGGGTTCGACCAAGGGTTTCTAAGGGTTCCTTGAGTAATTTACAATTTCTGTATTCAGATAAGTAACC
This sequence comes from Glandirana rugosa, assembly GCA_018402905.1. Taxonomy (NCBI): domain Eukaryota; kingdom Metazoa; phylum Chordata; class Amphibia; order Anura; family Ranidae; genus Glandirana; species Glandirana rugosa. The sequence continues at coordinate 22,045 of BLSH010123943.1, read as the reverse complement.
ACTGACAGCAATGATCTTCAATGCAATCTGTAAGGGGGGATTTTTCTCAATGAGCACCAATACAAGGAACATTCTTCCAAATGACCACCAATTTAAGAAGTGTTCTTCTTTCTGACCACAGGACACGTGCCTTCAGTGGCCACAAATGTAAGAGAGCCCCTTTCCACTGACCATCAAAGTAAGGAGCATTTTTCTCTCTGGCCATTAATGTTAGGGCACACATCTTCACTGACCACCAATGTAAGAATGCCCTTCTCCACTAACTACCAACGTATGGAGCTTTCCCAATATAAGGGGACACTCCTTCACTGACCACCACTGTGAGGAAATTATACATTTTCTCTGTCTGTAATTCTTTTCTGGCCATTATTATTTTTGTTTGTTTCATTTCATTACTGCAAATAAAGTATTGCACATTGCTTATTTTTTTATTTATTCTTATATATCAGCCTACTGTTCATGCTACTGTACCATGAGTGGTAGATATAGTCATTATTAGCAGGGGTTCCCTGAAACTGAAAAGTTATTTGAAGGATTCCTTCATCTTCAAATGTTAATAAAGACTGATCTAGATAATACACGTTAGAATCAGAACTCCAATATGTATCGCAAGTACTACACACGGTTGATGTGAACCATGATAACAAAAATCCACCTAAAGGGTTCAGCTTAGTCTCCCACCCATGAGACACATCCCTCACCTGCTTAGGGCTTAAACTCTGCGAGTAAGCCCTAAGCATGTGAAACACATTTGAGAGGTGTGTGTCTATGGTCTTCCTATTTGTATGCAACTATACTGGACCTCCCTGTTGTTATGTTCCCTTTTATTCCCTTTTTGTGTACCTACTTTACTGTGTATACAGAGCTACATAAAAATGATTTGATGCTCAGCTTTGTATTTTTCCTCCCTTTTTCTCATTTGAACAAGAAAAAAATGTAAAAAAACTATTGAAACAGAAAGGTGTGTGTTTAATTGGTGGGAGACTGAGCTGAAGCCTTTCTGTTAATTTTTGTTATTGTTGTTCACATTGACAGTGTGTGGTACTTGCAATACATATTGAAATTCCTTATCAAGCCAGGCGTGCTATAGCAGCAGACCAGCACCTGTTGGCAGTGGAACTGGCCGGTTTATTACACAGTAGCATTTGAATGGTGCTTCTTTTCCCCAGTTGCTGATGTTAGAATCAGAGTTAAAGCAGAGTTCCACCCATAATTTAATCTTTTTCTCAATCTGTACATTCCTGGAAGTTAAAGAACATTTGGCTATTTTTTTTCTTACTCTGTGCTGCTTGTTGCTAGGGTGTTTTCTGTAATCTGCCTCCTTCAGGGCTGTGGCAATGTACGTCATTTCCTGCGGAGTCAATGGGCTTCACCGCAGGATTGTGATTAGCTTCATTGACATAACAACAGGGTGGGCACTTCCTCCGCTGCCTGTTGTAATGGCAACAAGATACAATTCCTGCGGTATTCCCTTTGTGAAATGTGCATGCATGAGATCGGGAGGTGCATGCTGGATAGCCAGCAGCACCTTATCCCAGAACAGAGTCCTAGTGGGCTTCACATGCCCACACTGAAGGTGGAAGTGCTCAGCAAGCAGAAAACAGTAAGGTAAGTAAATTTAAAAAAAGTAATAGATTGGTGGATTTATTACTAACATACATTAGAGTATCTACTTCATACGATAAGAAGGGGTGCCTTAAAAAAAAATTCTAGGTAGAACGCTTTAAGAACTGTAGACCAGTAGTGGCCAACTTCATTCTTCAAAGGCTGACAACAGAACACATGTTTCCTACTTGGAACCCAGTTACATATACCATATTAGCTCATTATCGTCGCTGTAAATCTGTGATGAGAACTGAAATGCATGCATTATTGGCAACCCTTGAGGATCAGTGCAGACGTCACTGTTGCAGACCACTGCAATCTTGATTTCATGCCCCTATGAATGTCACCTACAATATATTGTGTGGATAAGAAACCATAATGTGACGTTGGGTTTGGTAAGAAATTATAGCTAAAACTAGAATTAACATAGATGAGGACCGAGGATAAAAATAAACTCAGGTTCTGGAAACACGATCCAACATTTTAAACCATAAAAGCAAACAAAACACGTCTTTAAAGTGCTGAGATAACTGAAGTCACTTGGGCTTTTTTAACAAGACTAAGAGCAATATGCAAAGTGCAGCAAACCATAGCAAGCAATCATCTTTCATTGTTCTGACTAACAAACTGATGAAAGTGAAAATCTGATTGCTTACTATGGCTTTCTGCACTTTGCACAACATCACTGTCCTCTACACTGCCTTATTCAATAAGTCTTGCTGTTTCTATTTTTTGTTTCTTTTAGACTGTTTGTTGTCATTTAACTAAACAGAAAATGATGCTGGGTATTCGGGAAAGATGTTGTAGCATACATATTTATTAATGTACAGCCTTGAAGACAGATGAAAGTCCCATCATTGGCTCCTTCTGACCTTAGGCATGAGCTAGATGTTCAACTGATGTGCATTAGTTACCTAAAATATCTACATACAGCAAAACATAAAACAGTCATTTATAAAACGTGTGTTCAGTGTTTTAGTATCTAGAAGCTTAAGTACTGCAGATGGAAATAAAAACACATTTTTGCCTTCCTCTGGATCAACTGTAGGTATAGGATTTTGTATATGGCGGTTTTCTATTTATTTATTCTGTTTATGTATTTATTATTTTTTCTATTGGTTGAACTGGATGAACTTGGGCCTTTTTTTCAACCTGACTAACTATGTAACTATATGTAACTATGTAATTATGTAAAGTGCAGTGACCGATAAGGACCAATCAGTGACCATCTTTCATTACCCAGACTGCTGCCCTTTGCACTGGCTTATTAACTAAACTCATATGTGATTTTCTTCCCATTTTAATGGCCAAACATAGCATTTATCTTACACTTTTAATAGAACATCATGTACAAATGTTTTCTAGGCTTCTATTAAATCCCCTGCCGTTAAAAGCTTCTGAGCAGTGAAAGGGTTAACTCTCCCGGCCCCCCCACATGCAAGATATATGGAAATTGTAATTGAGTGTCAACTTGCGATGAAATTCAATCCCCTTTACACCCCAAATGTAATTTGGAAGCTCTGTGCGATATTTACTGCAATGCTAACCACATTTTAGAGCATAATTACATTTCTGGGGAACTCACAGCCAAAAAAGAAAAAAATTGTGTTGTCTTTAAAGCCCCCTGCCGTGGGACAGAATGAAAGAAGGGAGAGGGAGTAAGAAAGACACTAGAAATGAGTGTGACAGAAAATGAAATAGAGAAATAGATATTTAATGGTGAGCTAGACACTATGGCAAGTGAAAGACTCTAAATAGAATGTTAGGCTTAGTTTGCATCAAGAGACATGCATTACAAATAACAGACTGTAAGTAAAACTTATTTGCTTGCTTGCCTAGTTTTATAGAGTTTATGTACTGATTGCATTTCTAAGTAGTTGTAGGGACAGTGGACAGGAGCTGGATTTGTGGTCTGGCCACCTCTTAGGACAACAAAATTACACACCGTGTTATCCAAACCTGCACAGATAAATCAGCAAGAAATAAATGTTTTATTTCATGAGATACCTGTTTATTTACTAGGAGGTACATGGGACTGTGCCCATACAGATCTCTGGTGACAATAGTAGCACAGTAAAAGTATCCTATGGGGGCAAATAAATGAAATCTGGTCCTGAATAGGAGCAGGTGTTGCAGCCATCGTCATTGTAGCTAGATCTCGGAGAACAGAAGGCCTTTGCTGTGACTCCCTGTCCCTTCAAATCATTAGGGGACTCTTGTCATCACTCCAGATTTGTAAACTCCTTTACAGTGTACACCACAACCACAACGTCTTCTCTCTTCACTACTATGAACAACTCCAACATTTAACACAAAATGAAAAGTTTTACTGGGGAAGGGGGTCGTTGCAAATAACACAGCCTAGCACAGGCAGATAAAAGCACGTATGTGTATGTCGGTAACAGTTCGTTACTCACTCTAGGGCATGGAAATTGATCGTTGCACAGGAACAGTTTTGAGTTTTAGAAAAGTCCTTTACTCACATGTATACTCAGGCCTATGTTAAAAACGATATTAAAGGCAAATCATTTTTTATTAAAATAATAAACATGTGTCGTAGCCACACCCCTGACGACATCACGCTGATGACGAAATGCGTTGGTCGGAGCCTCACAATGCACGCCATGGGACCAGGAACATGGACAGCGGTCGCCATTTGGTAGCTGGACGGCATGATTTGTATCTATGCATTTTAAATATGAGTGTACTTTTTATCCTTTCTATATTAAAACATAAGTTGTATGGTCTGCACTATTGGACCTCCTCTTCTTTTATATACCACGGTCACCTTGCCAAGCGGGATCCCTTTGTGGATGATGTGAGTGGCTAGAGGCATGTGTATGCACTGAAGAAGTACAGTGATAGGATTGGAGCTGGTTGCCCGGGCCCGGATCAGTGGATTGCTTCTATACATCCAAAGGCAAACACTGACCCCCCCATAATGGGGGCCGGTGAGCTCTGGTAAGGGGCTGTGTGGCGGGATCACTGGTGATGGGAAGCACATCTGAATATACATTCTCACCACTTTGATCACCTGCTTCAAGGATTCTGTAGACTTTTCCGTATACCTGCATTTTTCTACTCTTATAAAATTGGACTGTGCGCTGCAGTTATACTTATATGTTATTTGTGGTTTCACCTGAACCTGTCTGCTGGCTGCACTTATTTTATTTCACCTACTCAAGTGCAGGATTGATTATTTTATATAGACACACACAGCATAGCTTGGCCCTGCCCACTCCTCAGAGGATTTAATTGACAGAAGCAGGAGCTGCTGCCTCTGTGCCTGTGAGGAGAGAGAGCAGCGATGCAGCTCTAGGGCATAGTCCCAGATCGCAAAAGGAGCCAGGTGAGTATTTCGAGGGGAAGCTGATACTGGAGGGTTTTTTACCTTAATACAAAGAATGCAAACCTTAAAGTGGAACTTCACTCTCTCAGTCAACATTGACTATTTGTAATCCTTATGCTGATAGCAGTAAATAGTTAGGAAGGTATATCATTTTTACTTGTTTTAAACTTTTGTTTTCTTCAGTTACTTCCTGGTTTTCATACCTAGACAAATGACGTCATACATCCCCGGAGTCTTCATGGGAGGAGGGGTTTTCCCAGCTAAGCACACCTTCCTGCCTGCATGCCTAAGCCAAGTGTAGATGGATTCCAGGAAGTAAATCATCTGCCCTTACTCAAGACGGCCATGGCCAGAAATGCTAGAGGGTGGTTTTCAAAGTGATTTCTCAGCAAAATAAAGCATGCTGACATGGATGAGTGGGTGGGTTTGCTTTGAATACTAAAAATTAATTTAATTAGTATTTTTGATTTGTGGTGCTCAGATGCAGTGTAGTTCCACTTTAAACCTGTAGAACCACTTTAAGTTCTTGCTTTTACTACTCCCAGATGCAGTGTGTAAAACAGCCCACCATTGTGACAATTAATCTCCTAATTTAGTGTTTCTCAGTCTCATTTCACCCAAACAGGCCATGTTATTTGAATAACCCTTAGATAAAATAGCTGTCACAAACATAAAGCCAGTGACATTGATTTAACCATTTCATCCCTGGAAGGATTTACCCCCTTCCTGACCAGAGCACTTTCTGCGATACAGCACTGCGTCGCTTTAACTGACAATTGTGCGGTCGTGCGACGTTGTACCCAAACAAAATTGATGTCCTTTTTCCCCCACAAATAGAGCTTTCTTTTGGTGGTATTTGATCACCTCTGTGATTTTTATTTATATACACAAAAAAAGAGCGACAATTTTGAAAAAATAACTTTTTGCTATAATACATATCCAAAAAATATATATATAAAAAACTAATTTATTTATCAGTTTAGGCCAATATATATTCTTCTACATATTTTTGGTAAAAAAAAAATTGCAATAGGCGTATATTGATTGGTTTGCGCAAAAGTTATAGTGTCTACAAACTATGGGAATTGATTTATGGCGTTTTGATTATTATTTTTATGGTGGCGGGACTGCGATATTGCGGAGGACAGATCAGACATTTTTGACACTTTTTTGGGACCAATGACATTTATACAGCGATCAGAGCTAAAATTTGCCTCTTATTACTGTATAAATGTCACTGGCAGGGAAGGGGTTAACACTAAGGGCGATCAAGGGGTTAAATGTGTTCCCTCAGCATGTTCTAACTGTGTGGGGGCTGGGCTGTCAGGGACATAACAGATCTCACTGATCCCAATGACAAGGATCAGTAGATCTCTGTTTTGTCCCCTGACAGAATGGGGAAACGCCGTGTTTACATTGGCGGTTCCCCGTTTTGCCTCTCTATTAGGCAATCATAGGTCGCCTGCGGACATCAAGTGGCTGTGAGAGCGCGCGGGGAGCGCGCAAAGGGGCGGATGTCCATGGACATCTCCCCGGCAATTCAGGTCCACGCTGTAGCCATCTTTCTGGCTATAGCGCGGACGTGTAGTGGTTAAAGCGCCTGTGCAAGGTGAAGGAAATCCCAAAAACATGACCTGCTGGGGGTACTGGGGTTGGGAACTATTGTCCTATGTGGATGCAGCAGTCTATACTCAGATACTCCACTGAGAACTGCATTACCAGCCATGTTTTTAATCATTTTATTAAATATTACCTTTTGTACCACTGGACCCTAACATTTAGATTGTAAGCCCTGAGAAGCACGAACCTCTGATCCCTGTTATATTGTAACTGCACTATCTCACTCTATTTTGTAAGTGATGCACAAACTGTTGGCACTATATAAATCCTGTATAATAATAACATTAATAATAAATATCACAAATATCAGGATTTCTATGACTGTAAATAGCAAAAATGCCAATATTATGATTATTATTGTGTTTTCTTTTAATGTATTTTTTTGTATATGATGATAATTATTTGATCTGATTAAAGGAATTAATGATCATGATACCATCTTTTTTACTTGTTTGCTCTTCTATATTGCCATTATTGTATTGGATAAAAACATTTGCCAATTGGCCACTAGAGGGAGATCTGTATTTCACTGGGATCCCTTAGCCTTTTCTTCTCATTTACTGAGACAAGATATAAGCCACATGGTGAGGGTATTGTTTTTAGTCAGAGAGACCTGTCTGGTAGACATACATGAGCAGAAATGAGAACTCTCGGGTTTTTATTCACAAACAAGTAGTTATCCTGAGCTCAGAAGTAGAAAATAAAGATTTTTAAAATCTCAGATTGTATGCGATTTCTGCTTCAGTTGATTTGCTTTTGCATGAATTTTTATCACAATCATAAATTAACAGTAAATAAAAGTCAGTATGAAAAATAGACTGGCCTAAAATCCACAAACTTGCTTCTTTGTAAAGCTCAGGAATGTTGGATGATGACACAGAAAACTATCAGCCATAGAAAGGTATAATATTTATTTTAGTAAGTTCATTCAGGTGTGCTACTGGTGTGAGTGAGCCCTATTGATGGCCACTCACGATTTGATTTTATTCATTCATTTTAATTCAGTGTGCAATTTGATCATACTGTCCAATCTGCAAATAATTGGATGGCCATAATTTCCCTTTTGATTAATTTGGACTAAATTAAGACTGGATTAGATCAAACTGGGCTGATCATTCAGGGAGTCAAAATGTTGATTGTTTTGCATAAATTGGCATCACTGAAATACTTATTTTATGAATACGACTGTATTTCAAGCGATCAGATTATGAGATTATATGATCAATATCTTATGATCATATCTTAACTATCCATCGAATTTCATGTGTGGCATGTCGATCGAATAGGATGTCAACTATAGATCAATTATTACTAGAGATTGATTGGAAAAAAATAATTTATCATGGCATGCATGGCTACCTTTAGGCACAACCTTTGAGCAGCACTGCAAAGCAGCTTGCATATTAAAAGAGCAAATATACTTTATAGAGAGTATATGCACTGTGTACCGCTTACATTGCTCCATGTACCACATATGCATGACTTACAAGGGCCCTTTCACTACAAACATTTCTTTAAAAAAAAAAATCATGTGTATCATTGTCAGCTTTACCCCCTATATTAAAAAAGAAGTCATTTAGGTTAAGACAATACAAATTTGTGATAATCGTATCATGCTCTCCTGAGTGGGGTCCTCCTAACCCTCTTCTATTGATTTGTATTGTAACTGCACTGTCTCCCTTTGTATTATAAATCACTGTGCAGACTGTTGGCACTATATACTGTAAATCCTGTGTAGCAATAATAATAGTATTATACATGTATGCAGTATATATTGTACACACATATATATATATATATACATATATACAGTGCTGTACAAAAGTTTTAGGCAGGTGTGAAGAAATGCTGCAAAGTAAGAATACTTAAAAAAATCTATATTTTAATTATTTTTTAAAATTTACAAAATGCAAGTGAGCAAACAGAAGAAAAATCTAAATCAAATCAATATTTGGTGTGACCACCCTTTGACTTCAAAACAGCATCAATTCTTCTAGGTACACTTGCACGCAATTTTTGAAATAACTCGGCTGGTAAGCTGTTCCAAACATCTTGGAGAACTAACCACAGATCTTTTGTGGATGTACAGTAGGTTGCCTCAAATCTTTCTGCCTGTCAATGTAATCCCAGACAGACTCCATGATGTTGAGATCAGGGCTCTGTAGGAGCCAGACCATCACTTCCAGGACTCCTTGTTTTTCTTTACACTGAAGATAGTTCTTGATCACATTGGCTGTAAATTTGGAGCCAATCACATGCCTCCCTGATGTTATTTCTCAGGATTGAGGACACGATTGATCGAGCAACGTTGAGGACCGTAACATTGATTGTCAGCCAAGGAAACTTAATGCAGCAGATATAAGACACAACATGTTTACCTCTCTTCAACATCAGACAATGTCCTGCAGTGCTATCAGCACAGACCTGACGGAAACCAGTGGGACCCAGGTACACCCATCTACTGTCTGTCATATCTACCGTGAAGCATGGTGAAGGTTCCTTGCAAGTTTGGGGCTGAATTTCTGCAAATGGAGTTGGAGATTTGGTCAGGATCAATGGTGTCCTCAATGCTGAGAAATATAAGCAGATACTTACCCATCATGGAGGTGTGTGATTGGCCCCAAATGTATTCTGCAGAAGAACAAGCACCCCAAACATACAGCTAATGTCATTAAGAACTATCTTCACCGCAAAGAAGTACAATGATGCCCTAGAAGTCTTGGTTTGGCCCCCACAGAGCCTGATCTCCACATTGAGTGAGTCTGAGATTACACGAAGAGACAGAAGGATTTGAGGCAGACTACATCCACAGAAGATCCATGGTTCTCCAAGATTTTTGGAACAACCTACCTGCTGAGTTCCTTCAAAAACTGTGTGCACAAGCACTGTGTGCGCTTAGAAGAATTGATGCTGGTTTGAAGCTAAAGGGTGGCCACACCAAATATCGATTTGATTTGTATTTCTCTTCTGTTTATTTACTTTCGTTTTTGTTAACTGATACAAATAAACTATTGGCACTTCTATTTGTAGAAGCATTCCTAATTTGCAGCATTTTTTCACACCTCCAAAAGCCTGTGCACAGTATTGTATAACAGTACATATGAAACAGCAATAATGAACTTCCCGGGGTGTATAACTAATAAATAGAAGTTGTCATCTTACAGAAAGACTTACATTACTACAGCCAAAATAAAAGTAGCACAGAACTGGAAAGAAATCTGTTTTGCCACACTGCACACATTTCAGTTTTTCAGAGACACAATATTTGATTTACAAACGAAAAAATGTCAAGCTGTGCTACATTATGTGCCCTTCTCCTGGTGTGTGTGCCAGAGTCCTCACCCCTCCACCTTCTAATAATCACAATATATATGGGTGATCACACTAGTCTCCTAGCTACAAAACCAGCACACATAACAAGCCAGATAAAGCCAATAGCAGATAATTAGGATAGAGGGGGCTCGTTAGCCGAGGCAATGCTTCTGCTCTGGTATTGCCCCTAATTGTAGGTAATCATCATTTACACTAAGCTCACAGCAAACAAATCTTTCTTTTATTAACCCTTCTGTTGCTTGGAGAGCTACAGTTTCCTTGGAACGGTGGGCTTTTTGATTGGCAATGTCAATTAGTACAACAATAAAATCTAAATTGGTTACCAATAACCACATAAACACAGATTAATGGCATGATGATGATGAGAAACTGAATGGTGTATAAACACATCTTCTCCAGCACTGGAAAGAGGATGATAGCTCATGACACCACCTAGTGTAAGTTTGTAGAAATGCAGGTACAGCAACCTGATGGCCAAATGGTCTTATGTCAAGGTTATAAAAATGATGGATATTAATAGCATTTAGATTGTGAACTCTAAGAGATCTATCTTTTAATGCATCTAGCCTATCTAGCTTATTACAAGCTATATGTGTTTTGAATGTGCCTTCAATATTTCTTCTGTTACACAGTAGGTTATAAATATACATAATGTGTTAGAACACACTGAGCTATCATTTTAACTATATACACTTAGGTACACCTTGTCACATTAAAAGACTTAAATTGCGTGAGCAATACTATATTTCTATTTTGTAAATGTAATATATGTAATTTATATATGCAATTAAGTTAGAACATATTCATTTTGTCAAATCACAGTATCATTACAGTAGATATGAACCAAAGTTCAATTACATTTAATTTAATAAAGAATTGCGTAGCATAAACCATTGGCAATTTATTTCATACTTTGTTGCATCTCAGTACAGCCCCTTTGCAGTCACTTCTTTTGTCTGTGCAATGCAGTGATATCTGCATGACATTTCTCAGGGTAGCTTTCCTGATGGTGACGGCAATGGATCATGCCTGTGTAATGTGTGTTGGTTGACATGGCCACTTATAGTCTCCAATGGAAGCCCTGATAACAACACAAGAGCACAATGCAGGGACAGAGCATTGCTATCCTATAACAGGAAGGGCCTGAATAAATCCCTGCATATTCATTTAATAAAAGCTCCAGATTTCAAAATTGCAGCATATTACTCTGTCTTAAAGCATTTGTTACCCCAACACCTCATATTACTGGTGCCTGCTGAACCAGGTACTTGTATGAGAAAGTATCCTGTTCTCTTCATATTACTTCCTTTTTGTGAAGTCCCCGGTGTTCCTGCTAGTCTAGCTAGCACAGCCATTCACTGGGAAGCTCAGTGTGCTGTTGCTTCTCCTCCCCTCCAGTTCTTATGCAGAACAGAGGGAATGTGATCACTTATAAAAAATAAGGGGGAAAAGGTATTTATAACGCTTTTCTTATAATTATACACAAATGTTTTGCCTTTCATTTCTATTTTAAACTGAATGGGTTGTTTTACAAGGTGAACATTTACAATCACTTTAATTGCTGCTGATGCAGATTAAATTAGTACTACTGGCACTACTTTTGATACTGTCCTGTGTGGGAAGGCACTAAGAAGGCCAGTATCTGTAGTCCTCTATGGGATCACTGGTGTTAGCTGTGTGTTCAAAAGTATTGTTTCCCATGATATAGTCCTGAGTTCAAATATGTTTCGGTCCGTATCATATCCTAACAGTTTTATATATTCACCCATATAGATTTATTTTACATAAGAGCTTAATTTAATATGGCAATATTATAATTATGGTAAACATTACATTGCTGCTTCTATGTGTCTCTTGTCTCTACATATTTACTAATGATGTGCAATACATTAGGTATAACTAAGCTCAGTGGCGGCCCGTCCATAAGGGGCACAGGGGCACCGCCCCCCCTAATTCATGCGCCTAGCCCCTAATCTCCACGCAGGGCACCGGACGCATGGATTTCAATGGGGGTTTTTTTTTGGAAACACATGTTTTCAGCCTGAGGCTCTAATTCGCTTTAAAAAAGGATGAATATTCGCTATTGTCTTCCTGATTCTCCTCCCAGACAATCAGGAAGCAGGCCCTGAGACCCGATTGACCAGGGAGTCTTAGGATTCCCAGCCAATCGGGTCTCAGGACCCACTTCCTGTTCTTCCGGGAGGAGAAGCAACATCTGTTCGGCCAGGAGGATAAGCCCTGGCTATTACCTCGACTGGAGTGTGGAGCAGCAGCCCTAACCCTCGTCCTTGATCCTCGCCATCTCCTAAAGTAAGGCTGTCTTCCTGTCCATCTCCCGTGGGGGGAGGGGGATGGGGGGTGGCGTCGGTGCGAGTGAGGGGAGGGGTTTGCTTGCTGCCCCCCCAAAATATTGAGCATCAGCCGCCACTGACTAACCTACTTGTGTGGTTATCATTTTTACAGGAACCTGACTGCTTAGTAGCTCTCAAATCCTTCAGCAGGGATCAGGATATGCTGGTCTACAGAGAGAGTGACAGTGCTGGCAGCAATGTGAGTATAAAACTTATACTGGACACAAGGTTTACAAGGATTTGAGCTTTGTGAGTGCCACAGAACTAAAATTTGTTTTTAGATTTTGTATTTATTGTGGAAACACTGCCTGTGTTTAATACTGCAATTGCTGGTGGAGGTCAGTTTAATACTGAAGCTGATGTGGGGACGCTCACTAAGGGTCGGTTCACACTGCTGTAATGCAGGAACCCTGTGAATCCACTGTGGGTTTTCGCATTGCATGTCTCCTGGTGGCAGTTCACACTGCTATATGCGAACTGCGGGGAGTGTCAATACAAAGCTAATGACACTCCCATCAGTTCACAAACTCGCACAGGAATCGGATTGCATGGTGTGAACACCCATGCGATCCGATTCTACGGCTGCGTAAAAAAAGGATCTTGTGCGAGTTTGCTCCGGTTGCGATGCAAATTCAGCCATAGACCCTCTATGGCTGAATTTGCATCGCACAGATATCGCATGTGATTCACACTGCAGTGAGGTGCAAATCACATTCGATCTCTGGGATCGCAGCAGTGTGAACCGGCCCTAACTATGAAAAACCCCTAATTTAGACTTTCTCAAGAGACAGTGAAAGTAATTACTATGTAATATACATCTGCATCAGAGTTCTGACACTTTAAATATCACTTCATGTATGGAAGTTCAGCCAACAGCATGACTGCTACCTGCTAATGCTACAGTTGAAATATTGCTATCACACTAAATCAGAAAATCCTCTAATTTTACAATTAATCTGAGCTTTATATAAACCCCATAACCAAATTTTGTAGAATCCTGGGTGGATCCACCTCTGCTTACAACATTTTTTTGTTTACAACCTCATTTCTATACCTCAGTGGCTGAGGTTGTAGTGGATTCAGTACCTGAACCACTGAACACATTGCACTACATTTTTTGGCTTCTATTCTGGGACATTCAGTAAATAAGATTATTAGATACTAAAAGAATTTAGAAAGATGACAGACAGGAACAGTGGATGCAGGATAAACATTCAACACTTATATGTAGACAAATTAAAGCATCATTCACATAAGCGTACCAATCTTTATGCCCGTGTGAAGAGCCATCTTCAATCACCCAGGATGCACAGGTGTTCTGTCAGGGCATGCAGGCTGCATTTTGAAATCAATGACAGGTGGCCAGGCCAGCTTAGGGTTTCCACCTCATCCCTTTAAACCCAACCACATATTAATTACACAGGTTCTGTGGCTGATTAAGGTAGTAATTGAACTCACTTGGTTCTGCTTTAAATTAGCCTCAGAACCTGTGTAATTCATATGTGTTCGGGTTTAAAGGGATGAGGTAGCAAACCTAGTCCAGCTGCCCGGACCTCCACGTGTATCCCGGAGTGTAAATCCACGTGGGTCTGATGCATGGATCAAAACACAGTCGATCTGAGTCCTGATCCGTGCATCATACCCGCACAAATGTGCTCTCCAGGATGGCATGGAGGTGTGTGCAGTCTGTCATTGATTTCAATAGGCTGCCTGCACATCCTGCACAAAATACCTGCTAAAGACAGCCCTTCACATGGGCATACAAACCAGTATGCCCATTTGAATAAAGCCTAAAGCTGAAGTCTGAGAAAACGAAAAGTCCTACCTTGCAGTGGGGCTGTGCACGCACTGCAAGGGTTTACTGTTAGTTGATGTCTAGGGGGACTGGGAAAAGCAGTTTTACATTCCTGTCCTCCTGCTGCTCCTGTAGAGTCCTCTGGTCTCTGCATGCTCTTCTCCCCTGACGTCATTAAGACCAATGCAGGGTCTTTAGTTCTGCACTGGATGTGAGGACGCCGACAGACAGTCCACTGCCAAAGCAGAATGGGAGAGCCATCTGCTGGGCAAGTTGAGGATCAGGTAAGTAAAAGTTCTCTTACCTTCCACTAGACATAAACTAAGGAATAGCCATTCTGCAAGTGAGGAATCTGCTTTCCTGGAGTTTACCTGTAAGTTGTAGTAATTCAGGAAAACTTCTATTTATCTAATAAAATACACATTGGAAAAAAAACTCTAAAATAAAGCAGAATATTTCACCCAGAACATACATTATTAAGACAGAAGTTAGCAGTACATTTCTACGCAGTGGATCAGGTTGTAAATGGCATTATTCAGTGTTTTATTTTAACGTTTAGGAAGGGCCCTGGGTAATAATGGACTGTATCTCCCTAGGCTCAGGCTTACTGCCTTGGATTGTCTCTGCATCTTCCGGAGCCCATGATGGATGGAAGCAGTTTTTGAAGGAAGTTCTGTGTGCGTTTTGGTTGTCGTGGTGACGCTGGGGAGGGTCTCCTTGCTGTACACAGAGTCCCTTTTGTGCCCTTATGTCCCATTCAGAGCAGCTACACTGGGAAATGCTTCCAAACCTCTCATTCACACAAGAGATAGGGGGGCCTCTGCAGCCACTGTGTCATCACTAATTGGCATTACTCTGAATGGATTACATCATCTCTTGCCTGTGATGTCAATATTTACTGGGAGCTCATGGTAATTCACTGAGTAAAAACAATCCCTAGAATTAACGGTAGTTTATTAGCCAATATTATGATATCACTGGCACTTACACAGTAACTGAGACGGAAAATGGGAGCTAACAGGGCATATTGATGCTTTTAGCATTGCTTCAGACAACAAAAAAAAAAAATAAATAAAAATTTACAGAATATTAGCAGTAGTATAGAATAGTAATACATACAGGGGGTGTTTAATGGTTCTATCATACTAAAATATGCAGCTCTATATACTCTGCTTCCTATTTTAAAACTGTACAGCTACACTACGGAGTTGATTTACTAAAGGCAAATAGACTGTGCACTTTGCAAGTGCAGTTGCTCCAGAGGTAAAGCTTCACATTACAAAGAATATCCAATCCTATGCAAGGCAAATAAAAAACAGTATTTTTGCTTGCACACGATTGGATGACGGAAGTCAGCAGAGCGTCCACTCTTTTACTAAGCTCTGGAGCAACTGCACTTGCAAAGTGCGCAGCCTATTTGCCTTTAGTAATTCAACCCCTATGAATCTGGCTGCACAACTCACCAGCACACTCATCTTGCAGTATGCAAGCTCACACAGGTAGCCGGGGGAGAAAGCGTGAGTTTCGCGAACTGCTTGCAGAACCAGTGTATGACCACCCTTTTGCAAAGAATTTTTGTTTTCATCATCAGATACAAATCAGCTTTGCCATTTTTCTTTGCATACTATTACAGAGTCTGAATATAATAAACATATCTGGCCACATATTGAACAAAAATCTAACTCAAAAAAGATATTCAGTCCCCCATTATATAATGCACTTTCACTATATGACAGTTGTAGGCAATCAGCAGGCTTTCAGCTGTTGATAAACTTCAAGTCCCTGCATTCTTCTGCCTGCTGGGACAAGCTGGAACTTGCAGTCCCTCAGCACAAAGTTGCCCCTGCTTGATATATAAAGTACAAATGATGCAAAAATGATGATGAAAATGATCTTAGTAGCCTAGTAAAAAGTTTATGATACAAATCAGGAACTGTGTACAGGTGCTAACCTCGCAAAGCATTTGGTATTGTGCCCATCTGACCCTATAAGAGGATAGGGATGATCTGTGCCAAACATAAAGAGGTGACAGTGGGGAGAGACTTCCTGCGGGCAAGAGGCCAGAGCAGTCTGTCTGAGAACCATGCTAATCAGCCCAGCATGTGGGTACTCTCACCCATACACTGCTCATCCTGCACTGCCAAAAGTGCACATTCCAGCACCGGGACATTCTAGGATAAATACTGTACTTTCTGTCCTTCTGACCTGCATTTTTCACAGTCTCTGAATAAGAGTCTTACATTCACGTGAAAGGTTATTTCTAAGGGAAATAATCAATTTGCTCACTAGGAAGGTTGCCTAAATGGTGCTACAATTCAGTTCATTTACTTAAAGGGATGCTAAAATACAATAAATTTTGATTTGCTTAAAGAAGCAACTACAACTATATAATAGTTTTACGTTCGTAGTATATGCAAAAGTTACATTACTTTGTGAAAAATAGGGTTTCCTTGTGCTGTATTAACATAAATTGTATCCTCTATTCTAGACTGGTTATTAGTTGTCCAATGGAAATTAATGGACATGTCAGATGCTTGTAGCAAAATATTTCTCCATAATGCCAAAATGGTATCTTAAAGTGGATGTAAACCCACCACCCACCCAGTATAAACTAATGGCACAGTATTAATGTATACATCCATGCAAGCCTCCTGCATCTATCCCTACCTTGCAAATGTCATTCCTGTAAGCACTAGCAGCTCTGTAAAACTCTGAAATCAGAGGGTGTCTGTGTTTGCTGGAGTTTTGTGGGTGGAGTTGCAATGTCACAAGCCTCCCCACCCACCTCTATACTGAGACATTGAGGAGGGAGGGAGGGGGGAGTGTAAAACTTTCTCTGCTGTGTGAAGGAGATAAGCAAATTGCTTGTCACTCACAGAGCAAGGGGCGGATCAACTGTGTATTTCCCTGTTAGTCGGACTTTCTCTTCCTGAAAAAAGATAAGCTCATTACTCACAGCTGGATTAACTCTTTGTGGCAAGACTGGGCATAGATGATATGACATGCTATACTCTATCAGGCAGAATTATTAATTAAAATTTTTTTTTCGGGTTTATATCCACTTTAGCATAAAATGTAATATAGTGCAGCTTATCATTTCTTAGATCTGGTGTCTGCATTCATTTTCTGCAAGTACATAAAAATTTCTGTTGATCCTGCAAAAAATCCAGGGTCCTGTTAACTTCCCCTACATTGCACTAAAATTTCAAACAATGGTAATCTTCCCGCTATATAATGAGGATGAAGGGGGGATGTTTGTAGTCCAAATTAGGAGAGCAGCCTAGGCTGACAATGCTGCTACTCCACAGATACAGTACAGTTTGTGAGCATCATCACCCTAGGGCAGAAAATGCTTACAGGTGAAAATAAAGAGACAAAAGAAAAACTCAGCCATTTTAGTTTCTGAGTTTAGATATGCTTTGAACATTTTGAAAGAAAACTTGTTATAAGAAATATACAAAGGCCGTCATTCCTGGTCGCCTTATAAAAATGGTAGTTGCCTGGCTGTCATACTGAACTTCTAGCTTTAATACTTTCAGAGCCACTGACATGGAATAAGCATGCAGCCAGTGAAGTCACAAACTCGCGATCTGCATGCTTATTTCAGGTCACTAATCATTTTTTCAGTAAAGGGTGGTACTAAACACACACATCTGCTTCAGCAGAGAGCATGCGTGGACAGTGTTCACATTATACACTATATTATCAAAAGTATTGGGGCGCCTGCGTTTACACGCACATGAAGACTGGCATCCCAGTCTTAGTCCGTAGGGTTTAATATTGAGTTGGCCCACCCTTTGCAGTTTAACAGTTTCAACTCTTTGTGCACTGGTCCAAATGATTTGGTGGAGGGGGATTATGGTTGGGTGGTGGGGTTGTTTTTCAGGGGTTGGGCTTGGCCCCTTAGTTCCAGTGAAAGGAACTCTTAAGGCATCAGCATACCAAGATATTTTGGACAATTTCATGTTCCCAACTTTGTGGGAACAGTTTGGGGATTGCCCCTTCCTGTTTCAGCACCAGTGCACAAAGCAAGGTCCATAAAGACATGGATGAGCGAGTTTAAGGGTGGAGGAACCTGACTGGCATTCTCAGAGTCCCGACCTCAACCCGACAGAACACCTTAGGGATGAATTACAGCGGAGACTGCGAGCCATGCCTTTTTGTCCAACATCAGTGCCTTACCTCATAAATGCGCTTCTGGAAGAACGGTCAAACATTCCCATAGATACACTCCTAAACCTTGTGGACAGCCTTCCCAGAGGAGTTGAAGCTGTTATAGCTGCAAAGAGAGGGCCAACTCAATATTGAACCCTATGAACTAAGACTGTGATGCCATTAAAGTTCATGTGTGTATAAAGGCAGGCATCCCAATACTTGTGACAATATAGTTTTATATTACCATAAACCTTATCCAGTCTTTATAGAGACATTGCTGCCCCAAATAACTACTGTTAATATAGTAATGTCCTTAACACATCAGCTCATAGGTAATCGACCTTTGTTATTGTTGTAAGCCCTATAACACTATGTGACAATAACTAGCGTTAAGATGATATGAAAAGGGTCACCTTGTAAATATTAATAAATAAGAGGAAAGAAACCTGAAAGGGAAGGGAAAGATCAGAGCCAGGGAAATTTGACAGAATTAAAGTGTTGTTTTTTTCTTCTGTATTTTTTCTTACTGGTTATCAATTTTAGATTTTATGAGTAGCAATCTGGTCGGTGAAATACACCATATGTTCTCAGTGATTCCGACATGACAGTTTATAGATTTACATCCATAAAAATTGGCTAAATGAGCTTGATTTATGGAAGGTTGGTATTTCGGATGGAAGACACCCCCCACTCTTTCTTCCTTATGTTCCCTCCCTCAGTTCTTCTCATGGTGTCTGTCTCCGCTTTGGCCCAATCTCTTCACACCCTTTCAACACCAGACGTTGTGTCTAAAGGATATATGGGTGTACATATTATTTTTCATTCTAAAATAATACAATTGGTAGAAAACTCTGGAGTTAGGGAGCTCTTCTACCATCATATCATTGTAGATGACTTGGCTTACAGGACAGATAATTAGACACTTTCAGAAACACAGTGGCAACATGAGTGGCACACTGGTGGGTAACATAGGTAGCACTTCATCTGCTTCCACCAATACAATGCTAAATAGACTGGCCAAACTATTACAGAAGATGCCACCCATGTCTGTTCAAGGAATTTAGATCTGTAACTGAGCAGGCTGCACACATTGATGGCCATTTATTACTTTTCTATTTCCATTTTATGCAGTAGACAGTAGAAGTGGACACGTAAAGACTGCAAACACAAAGAGATGTAAGTGTCACATAACTACATTGATTATGCCAGCATTCCATACATCTGCTGACATTGAAAGTTGGGTGTGAATCACATGTGACCTGAAAATCACTAGATTAGTTCTAAACTGACCTACCTTCTATATAGTCTTAATAGAAGCAGCATGTTGTATTTTCTTTTTCTAGACCTGAAACACTGGGTGAGCGCAATAATTCTAGCTCTGGACCTACTGTGTTACTCTACACTGGTAACCTGTAAAGGCTTTTAAAGCAATGCCTATGGAGATTTTGAAGTACAGTAATTTGTCGCCATTCCATGGGTGTGCGCAAGTTTAAAGCGTGACTTGTTAGGTATTTATTTACTCGACGTAACATCAACTTTTATATTTACCAAACAATACGGTATTATATTGTGTTTGTGTGCACTAAAATTCATCATTATTATTACATGTACTTATATAGTGCCATCAATTTACACAGCACTTTACACATATATTGTACATTTGCATCAGTACCTGCCCTCAAGGAGTTTACAATCTAAGGTCCCTAACTCACATTCATACATACACATACTATGGCCAATTTAGACAGGAGCCAAATAATCTACCAGCTTGTCTTTGGACTGTGGGAGAAAACTGAAGTACGCGGAGGAAACCCACGCAGGCACAGGAAGAACATGCAAACTCCAGGCAGATAGTGCCATGGTTGGGATTCAAGCCAATTACCCTAGAACTGTTAGGCAGCAGTGCCAGCCACTGTGCTGCCCACAACTTCTCACGTCCAGTGCAATGTTAACAACCTCTGTATAATTTCACTAGTTGTGGAAGCCTACCCCAATATAATGAATTGGGAGATGAGGTCTGGGAATTTTGGTAGTGACAGTTTGATCCTAGGGCTCTGGAAGGTACAGAAAGCCAGCCTATGTGGTTAAGTA
>BLSH010123942.1:515505-535151 GCA_018402905.1 Glandirana rugosa | reverse complement strand
GACAGAACGTCGGTCGATCGCGGCGTGACACTTCGCCGGCGCACCTCGACGGCGTCATTCCGGAGTTACAGGCGGTACAGCCAGCGTCTCGATGTGGCGTCCAGGAGTGGTTAAGAAAAACGAGGGCGAGACGACTCCGGATCGGTGGCGGGGACGGAATATTTGGGACGGTGTGGGTGACAGAATTAATTGTGGGGGAACAGATCGACTGTGAGTGACAGAGGCGGGTCCCTGGGACAGTAATTTCGGGACACGAGTAAATAAAACAAGAAACGAAGCCCGAAAAGCAAAAAATTCACCATGCCTCTTACTAAATACCTTGGAATGTCTACTTTCCAAAAAGGGGTCATTTGGGGGGTATTTGTACTTTCCTGGCTTGTTAGGGTCTCAAGAAAAGAAAAGCCCGAAGCAAAGAACAAAATAAATGAGCACAGGGCTTTAATGACAGGGTCCCTGGGCGGAGACAGTGAGTGTCAGCTAGACAAGGGGGTGTTAATTAAGACAGTGGGTGTGGCAGGGTTTATAAGGCAGGGGCGGTGGCTAGGCCTCAGCAGAGCGGGAGCAAAAAGAATTGGTGAGGACCTGCGGTGTAGCTCTGCGACCGACATGGCGGACATTGAGGCCTTACTGCGGCAGCTCCACGCGGCCGCTTCACAGTGCGGCGCTAGCTGGCTGCAAGACAGCATGGCAGCGATCGGAGTGGATCCGGAGAGAGTTGGGGAGCGGCTACCGGCGCGCGCTAGGCGGTCCCGGCTGCCTGAGCGGTACAGCCCGGCCGCATCCCCGGGAGCTGGGCGCCGCCTTGGGAGCCCGGATGCGGACCCTCCGGGCGGATCGGGTCTGTCAGCGCAGCCTGCTGCGGCCCGGTCCCCCGGGAGGAATCCCCGTCAGAGGCGCAGCTCTGCCAGGCGGGGTTGAGGGGTGTCCAAGTCGCCTCCCCCGCCTGGGCGGCGTAGGAGTGAGCGGTCGGCGGTCGCCCCGCGCGGCGAGGTACCGGCCGGGGGGCTGACCCGGCGTGGGAGTGGAGCCCGGGGTGCCAGCCAGTCGGGTGGAGCGGCTGGCACCCAGGCCCAGCGCACGCGCAGTGCGGCCGGAGAGGAGGAGGAGCCCAGGCGTGCGGAGAGTGCGAAGAAGAGGAGGTCGGTGCGCGGGAGGAGGCCTTCGGCGAGGGGCGTGGTCGCGCAATGGCCTGGCTCCCCCGGGGACGACGACCAGACGCGACCCGGAAGGACGTCGCCTAGATCAGAGGGAGAGAGATCCAGTTCTGAGGAGGCGGACGGATCGGCGTCGGTGGAGACGAGAGCTGCGGCTGTGGGAGTTCCTCCTGGGCAGCCTGGTGAGTCATCTAATTCTTCTTTTGCTGCATTTTGTGTCAACCTGTGCCAGTTACTGGGTATGGATAGGAGGGTGTTGCCTGGGCCTATCCCGCACCCTGCGGCAATGGGGTCCGCGGGGTCTGGGGCAGCCCCAGGGCGTAGGGGGTTGGGTATGGGTTCTCAAAGAGTGGCGGGTTCACCGGTGGATGCTTGGGTGACTCCGACTGCAGGGGCGGTCGGCGCCCTGGGGGGGGTCCCCCCGGGGATGGGGTCCCCTCGGCAGCACCGGCCTCAGGCGGGGTGGAAGCTCCGAGGACGGATATATCTGACTCCGCAAGGGGGGAGATATACGTGTGCTTCGAGGGCCCCTTGGGGGCTCATCTGAAACAGGAGGTTAGGGAGAGGATATGGCAGGGCGAATACGTAGACATATTTTCTCTGCTTCCATTAGAACGTTTCAATTTGGACAGGGTACGGTCGGAGGAGGCCCGGAGGGAGGAGGAGGAGCGAAGGCGCTCACGTTTTATCCCACGGACCTTTTCCAACTGGTTGCAGGCGTTTGCCATTTTGGCCAGCGTCATCGGGGAAAGACAGCCGGAGTGCTGCTCCCCTCTTTTCTGTTACTTGGATGCCATCAGCGAGGCACACCGGGTTTACGGAGGTCTAGCGTGGTTGCGGTACGACGAGCAGTTTCGGCAGCGGAAGGCTCTGCGGCCCGCAATGCGCTGGGACCACAAAAACATTAGTCTATGGATGAGGTTGATGACACCCACGCGGGGTGGGTCTTCCCAGTTTTTTCAGGGGGGGGCCGGCGGCCCAGGTACCCCAGGTCTGTCGGCCGTTAAGCGCAAGGGGTTGTGCTGGCAGTTCAACGAGGGGAGTTGCCGGTTCGGAGCCAGCTGTCGTTTTCGACACGAATGTTCCGGATGTGGAGGGGCCCACTCCCTCTCCCGTTGTGTCAGACCAAATAAAAGTCGTACCGGAGATTCTTCGGGAAAAGGGGAGGACGCCGGTGAACGTTCACAGGCTGCGCCCCTTCCTAAATAGATACCCGGACCAGGCGGTGGCTCGGTTGTTGGAGGTGGGTTTTGCGGAAGGTTTTAGAATCCCTTGCTCTATGTCAGTTTTTCCCCCGTTCGCGGACAATCTGCGGTCCGCCCGCCTTCACCAGGAGGTGGTGTCAGAGAAGTTGGAGAAGGAGGTAAGGTTGGGCCGAATGGTGGGTCCCTTTGGGGACCCTCCACTTCGGAACCTGGTGGTGTCCCCTCTGGGGGTAGTTCCCAAAAAGGAGCCGGGCAAGTTTCGCCTCATACATCATCTGTCATTCCCAAAAGGGGGCTCGGTCAACGACGCCATTGATCAAGAGGCATGTGTGGTGTCGTACACTCCTTTTGATGCGGCGATTAAGTGGGTACGCAGATATGGTCGGGGGTCACTCTTGGCTAAATCGGACATTGAGGCTGCGTTTCGGCTCCTTCCAGTCCATCCGGACTGCTTCCACCTGCTAGGGTGCAGGTGGGGGGAGCTTTTTTACGTGGAAACGTTGTCTCCCGATGGGCTGTTCGATTTCTTGTGCCTTGTTCGAACGGTTTAGTTCTTTTGTGGAATGGGTGGTTCGGGAAGTAGCTGGGGTGAGCTCGGTCATCCATTACCTGGATGACTTCCTGTGTATAGGTCCGCCGGGTAGTAGAGTGTGTGGGGTTTTGTTGGCGACGTTGCAACACGTCGCAGAGAGTTTCGGTATTCCACTAGCGACGGACAAAACAGAGGGTCCGTCCTCACAAATGACATTCCTGGGGATAGAGATTGATACGTGGGCTATGGAATGCCGTTTGCCTGAGGACAAACTGGTGTCCTTGCGGCAGGAAATACAAGCAGTGTTGGGGAGACGTTCAATTCGATTGAGGGCCCTGCAGTCCTTGCTAGGCAAACTCAATTTCGCTTGCAGGATACTCCCTATGGGGAGGATTTTCTGCCGTAGGCTGTCGTCGGCTACTGCCGGGGTCGCATCGCCTCGTCACTTTGTGACATTGAATGGGGAGCTCAGGGCTGACTTGCAGGTGTGGGATATGTTCTTGCAGAACTTTAATGGGAGGTCACTATGGCAGGACGGCCCGGTCAGCAATGCTGATTTAGAGTTGTATACGGACGCGGCGGGGTCTGGGGGCTACGGGGCTTTTCTAGGCGGTAAGAACCATGGCCGGAATCGTGGAGAGAGGCCGGGTTTTGTAAGAACCTGGTGCTTTTGGAGCTGTTTCCGGTTCTGGTGGCGATGGAGGTGTGGGGTCCGGTTTTTCAGGACAAAAAAGTGAGGCTTCATTGTGATAACCTGGGGGTGGTGCAAGTCATTAAGCAGTTGTCGGCGGCGGCACCTCCGGTGGTGAGACTGCTTCGACACCTGGTGTTACGCTGCTTGCAGGGTAATGTGTTTTTGTATGCTGTACACCTACCAGGGATCACTAATGAAGTGGCTGATGCTTTGTCTCGCTTTCAGCTGGACAGGTTTCGGCAGTTGGCACCGGGAGCGGAGCAACAAGGGACGCCGTGCCCAGAGGGCCTTTGGCAGCTGGCATTGGAGTCGCAGCGGGCCTGATTAAGAGGTCGGTAAGTGAGGGTACCTGGTGGGCCTATGCCAAAGCTTGGCAGGAGTGGTCCGAGTTGTTACAGGAGACAGGTGTGGGCTCGGGTGGCACTGAAGTGGAAACGGTAATGTTGTATTTCATTGGAATGAATTTTTCACGGGGTGTGTCCATCTCATCTATGAACAGAAAACTAGCTGGGATTGCTTTTTGGAGCAAGCTCTCAGGGGTCCGGGATTGGACCAAGGGGTTCTTGGTTTGCCAGGCTCTGAAGGGCTATAGACGTGGTCGGGGCAAGCCTGATGGCAGGCGGCCGGTAACTTTTGCCGTCCTCCTTCGCCTGGGGGCGAGAGTGGAGGAGATTTGCTCATCTTCCTATGAGGCGCTGCTGTTCCGCGCGGCCTTTTGCCTGGCCTTCTTTGGGGCCTTTCGGGTACGGGAGCTGGTGAGCAAGAATACTGCAGTGCATGGTGGTCTTCAGGTGGAAGACGTGACATGCAGCGGGGCTTATGTCCTGGCTAGGATACGGCGTTCGAAGACGGATCAGACGGGTAAAGGGGCGTGGGTACGCCTATTCCGTGTTCCGGGCTCGGCAATCTGCCCGGTGGCGGTCGTGACGGAATATTTGAGCCGCCGACCGTCGTCGGGGGGGGCTTTACTGGTTCATGCGGATGGTAAGCCATTATCCGTCTTTCAATTCACTGCGGTGTTTCGGCGCTGTATGGTGGTGGAAGGGTTTTCTCCCAAGGAATATTCGGCCCACTCCTTCCGCATCGGGGCTGCTACTGAGGCAGCCAGGTGGGGTTTGGATGACTCGGTGGTAAAACGAATAGGAAGATGGGAGTCGGACCGTTTTAAGATTTATGTAAGGCCTCATCTTGTTAATACTATGGGAGGAGTGGGGTGTTCGGGGTTTCAGTGTTTGGTTATCTTTTTGTTGTTGTTGTTCTTTTACAGATGGTGAACCGGCTCTGGTGTGGGTGCTTGGGCACTCCTATGTGTTCTGGGGGGCCAAGCGGGCTGATGTGCGTCCGAACGGCCGACAATTGGGATTGTCAAGGGACAGTGCTCTAGTTAGGTGGATCGGGGTGCCGGGACTGTTGTGGTGTAGGGTTTTGCCGGAGTTTAAGAAATTTGCAGCTTTAGATAGAGCTCCGGATGTGTTAGTCTTACATGCGGGGGGTAATGATCTGGGTGTTCGATCCATGCGGCATCTGATCCGAGACATAAAATTCGATTTCTTGCGCCTGCAAACAGATTTCCCTCGTACGGTGGTGGTATGGTCTGATATAGTGGCTCGCACATCGTGGCGATTTGCTAGGTCAGTGGAGAAGGTCAATAAAGCGAGGGTGAAGGTTAATAAGGAGGTTGGCCGTTTTATTGCTAGGAATGGAGGTCTGGTGGTACGGCACACCGATTTGGAGGTGGATACCTGGCGGTATCTGAGGGGGGACGGGGTGCACCTCAATGCCGTGGGCATTGATCTGTGGAGCCTGGGGCTCCAAGATGGGGTGCACCGAGCACTGCGTGCATGGAGGGGCTCCCTGGCGTAAGGCTTTACGCAGGGAGCGGTGGCGGTTGGGGTCTCAGGAGGCCGTTTTCAAGTTGGTCAGTTGGGAAGGATCCATCAGAGGTATGGAGTCCTCAGTGGTGTCAGTTACATAGGTTAACTGAAAAGGATGGTACCCGAGCCGGCGTAGTGCGGCTGGGAAATGGATGGTACAAAACACGGATGTGATTGGGTTATGGGGCCTCCTGGGATTCCTATCGGCTTAAATTGATTGGTTTGGTATTTTCTGTTATGTTTTAAATATTGGTTTTAATAAAACGGCCTAACGGCCAATTCCTCCATATTGTGTGCTGTGCCGTTATTTTATATTATATAAGTATACGCATAAGGAATACCCAGGTCAAGAAAAGCCCGAAGCAAAGAACAAAATAAATGAGCGCAGGGCTTTAATGACAGGGTCCCTGGGCGGAGACAGTGAGTGTCAGCTAGACAAGGGGGTGTTAATTAAGACAGTGGGTGTGGCAGGGTTTATAAGGCAGGGGCGGTGGCTAGGCCTCAGCAGAGCGGGAGCAAAAAGAATTCCCACCCTCCCTCCCTTTGATTGGATATATGGGTAGTAGTGTGAGGTATACTGTTGGCGGTTGGGGTCTCAGGAGGCCGTTTTCAAGTTGGTCAGTTGGGAAGGATCCATCAGAGGTATGGAGTCCTCAGTGGTGTCAGTTACATAGGTTAACTGAAAAGGATGGTACCCGAGCCGGCGTAGTGCGGCTGGGAAATGGATGGTACAAAACACGGATGTGATTGGGTTATGGGGCCTCCTGGGATTCCTATCGGCTTAAATTGATTGGTTTGGTATTTTCTGTTATGTTTTAAATATTGGTTTTAATAAAACGGCCTAACGGCCAATTCCTCCATATTGTGTGCTGTGCCGTTATTTTATATTATATAAGTATACGCATAAGGAATACCCAGGTCATGAGATAGGCTGTCAGTATATCAGGTGTGATCAGATGTGATCAATTTTCAGTGATTGGCACCATAGCTTGTAGACTCTATAACTTACACAAGGACCAAATAATATACACTTATTTGGGTTATTTTTACCAAAGATAGGTAGCAGTATAAATTTTGGCCAAAATTTACAAAGAAAAATTACTAATTTGCAAAATTTTATGACCGAAACAAAGAAAAAGGCATTTTTTCACAAAATTTTCAATCTTTTTTTATTTATAGCACAAAAAATAAAACCCCCCCTTGTGATTAAATACCACCAAAAGAAAGCTCTATTTGTGTGAAAAAAAAGGACGCAAATTTCATATGGGTACAGTGTTGCATGACTGAGTAATTGTCATTCAAAGTGTGAGAGCACTGAAAGCTGAAAAATGGCCTGGACAGGAAGGGGGTTTTCGTGCCAGGTACTGATGTGGTTAATTTAGTTCTGAACAGAATACATAAATAAAGAAAATATCTGGAATTGAATGGAACACCTGATAAGAATACTTGACTTCACCGTCTTCTTAAAATGTCTGACATAGAGGTTCACATACCTTCTCAATAACTGACATTTGCTATTGGTGGAGGTTTGCTTTTATGTCAAAGAAAGTATGATGTCTGTTGTTAAGCTATATGTATGATAATGGTGTCAATTGAGACAGCCATTCATGCAGAAATAAACAAAAAATCATTTACTGCAGGCTATCAAACAGCATTATAACATTTAAAGTATATGTAAACCCAATCAATGAAATGTCATATGAGTTTTAAAATGGTAATGATATTTTAAAGTACTTTTCAATATTTTAAAATCTATAGCTTTCTTCAAAAAAATACCTGTTGATCCTGCTATGAAGGTCCTTGATTAGGCACCTCCTGTTATAGGGTGACAATGCACTGTTCCTGTCTCCCATTTGTGCTGCTAAGTTGTCACCCTGCCATATGGGCTACTGATGAACACTACAAATGGTCATGCCCACACACATTGCATATGCATGGTTCATTGTTGTCACCATCAGGAAACCTGCCCTGAGATGTCATTTAGCCATCACTGGAGTGCATGTAGGCAACCATAGGCTATAATGGGGTGCAGGAGATCTGCAGCACTGGCATGCAACAAGGATGAAAATAGGTGAAAACTACTGATTTTTTTTTTTTTTAACGTCAATTGTTTATGATATACAATGTCTGAGAATATTAGACGGTATTCAGTTAGAGTTTACATCTACTTTAAATATAAATATTTTACATGACAAACATAATTACGTGATAACAAAAATATTAGTAGTTCCTATACAAAGCGCTGTATTTTACAAATGAACTCGTCGATGTTCATTGGCCTCATTTAAACCTAAAATCTGGCTTTTCCGGAGTAGAAACACAAAGTTACGGCACAGGGAAAGATAAAATCCAAGACTTGATCACCCGCTGGTTGGATCCTGAGCATTGCATTCCTGTCCTGGGGATTTGAGGATTTCTGTGGGGCTTTTATTTTATTATTATTCGGAGCATTAAAAGTCAACAGCTGGACAGCAGACACGCGCATTCATCTATCCCACTGCGGACAGATGTTTTAAATAAAGCGCTATTTACATTTGCTTAGATACTGAGGCCCAGCACATAACAGAGCCGGCACGGAATATGCCTTTTGTTATATTAAATTTCTCATCCTCCTGGAGAAGGGAAGTATAAGATTTGTGGTCGATGCAGGAGGAAATATTTCTTATTTCTGCACACTGAACAGCTGGGGGCGAGGTAGAAGAAATTCAATTATGGAGGTGAATAAAGAAAGCACAGACTTAATGTTTGTCTTTAAATTCTTATAGTTAAAGGAGAACTCCACTATGAACAAAAATAAGGAGCTAATACAGCTTTTTCCCTTGAGAGAACCCTTAAAATAATGGTTGGGTCTCAGGAAACACCTGCTAAAGTGAAGGCATCCACAGCTCATGGTATATTAACATTATCAGAAAGAACGGTCTACTTATAGTATTTGAGTCTTGAGGGCCCTATACATCAAAAATATTGTCTGTAATAATCCTAAAATGAGTTAAAAATAATAACAGCCAACAAACCACAGACTGTAAAAATGTTGCCCCCTTACATTAGCGGTCAATGAAAAAATGTTCCCTTACATTGATGGTGGGTGCAGGAGGAAACGACTTATTGCTCAAGGAACACCTTGCAACCTCTGGAGAAACCCTAGGGTTCAAAGGAACCTTGGTTGGGAAAGACTCAACTGATGAATACAATATTTGGTAATGTTTCTTTTTTAGTGTAAGATGAAGATATGAAAGACATGCACAACCAGAACAGCAATGCAGCTTCTTCAGTACATATAAATATATATTGCTCACTGCGCTTCTTAGAATCTTCTATGGACATCAGAATATACCACCTAAATATGTCTTGAATTTGTATTTGTGACTGGGGGAAATTCTACATTGCATACAACAGTTATGAAAAAAAAAGATTAGGACAGAATTATTGTAACTGACCCCAGGGTGAATAATATAAGTAAAATGGTAACCAATAAGTTGTACAAAAGTGTTCGTATTATTGGATAATCAGGAGGTCCTTTTGATGGGGAAGTCCCCATATATTAATTACAGCTTGTCTCACCTGCCCAAAGTAATGCATGCTACAATATGTCACACAGTTTCAAAAATGATTTCACATTTATTCTTAACAAGTTTTCACATAGGACTGTATAGCCAAAGTTGAGTGATTGATAGACATCCAGTATGCAATTTATTTCTTAAGTTCAAGGCTATAATCTTCATATGGAACGCTGTGGAATACTTATGCAAATGAGCAGTCAATTTAGCATTTATGTTTTGAATCTCCAATGTTTATGTCAATGGATTTGCTTCCCGAATCCCAGCGTGCTTCATAGTGCATAGTCTATGTTAATCAATACAGTCATCACTTTTTGAGTTTTAAAATTTGAATTGTATAGAGATGGATCAACATTTCAATCTAACCCTAGTTACTAATGTCTCATTAACGCGTTAACATTGCTATAGAATTTCAAAGTTGTTTTAGGTATTTTTAAATCTGCAGAATTCCTGGTGACTCTGCCATAAAAGAAACTTGTTCAGGCACTTCCTGGTATGGGGGCACAACTGTCTTTCACTTGTGCACATTGGCATTGGCTCTAGAGATTATTGTGCATGAAAATACCAGTAGATCAGCTGTTTTTGAAATACTCAGACTAGCCTGTCTGGCACCAACAGCCATGTCACGTTCAAAGCCACTTCATTCCCTATTCTTCCCCATTCTGATGCTCAGTTTGAACTTCGGCAAGTCATCTTCACCACGTCTAGATGCCTAAATGCATTGAGTTGCTGCCATATAATTGGCTGATTAGCACTTTGTGCTACCAAGCAATTGAACAGGTGTACCTAATAAAGTGGCCAGTGAGCGTGTTTTAATGCAACTCCACTAACTTACACAATTTGGGCTATTCAGTAGGTTTAGTTGCAATCCATTTATACATATGTCATTTATACTTCTGTTTTAATATTTTTTAATAAGCTGAACTCCAGGAATTTAGCAACTTTGTAAAAAGTGCAGGAACTATGAGTTAAGTCCAACCAGGTGCCTAACACTTGAACTTACGTATTTAATTTTAAATCTGACAAGTGTATGGCCCTGCCTGGAGACACTCAGGGCTGTAAAAGAAGAAAGAAGCACACAGAGCAGCTATGCCTGTCCCTCCCCTCCCCTCTGCTGCCCATGCACAGAAGCCTTTGAAATTTGTGAATGAGTTCACATAATACAAAGGCTTCTGTGATTGGCCAAAAGGAGGGGAGGAGTGGGCTTAGTAGTTGCACCAACTCTACACTAGAGGAAACTGAGACCAGAGCATCCAACATTAGGAGCTCCATTGGCAGGCCCCTGGTTGGTTTTGAACTCATAGTGTGCCTGCACTTTTTACAAAGTTGTTGAATCCCTGGATTTCAGCTTTAACCACTTCAGCCCTGGAAGGATTTCCCACGTTAGGGCCAGAGCACTTTTTGCGATTAGGCACTGCATCGCTTTAACTGACAATTGCGCAGTCGTGCGACGTTGTATCCAAACTAAATTTGCGTTCTTTTTTCCCCCACAAATAGAGCTTTCTTTTGGTGGTATTTGATCACCTCTGCGTCATTTCTGATCACCGCTATAAACAAAAAAAGAGCGACAATTTTGCAAAAAAAAAAAACAATATTTTTCTTACTTTTTGCTAAAATACAAATATAAAAAACATATAAAAAAAAATGTATTCATCGGTTTTGGCTGATTTATATTCTTCATCATATTTTTGGTAAACAAAATCGCAATCTGCATTTATTGATTGGTTTGCGCAAAAGTTGCAGCGTTTATAAACCATGAGAACTAATTTCTGGCGTTTTTACACATTTTTTTTTTTTTTTTTTTTACTGGTAATGGCGGTGATCTGCGATTTTTATTGGGACTGAGGTATTGGGGCAGACATGTCGGACATTTTTGATAATTTTTTGGGACCAATGACATTTATACAGCGATCGGAAATGTAAATGTCCACTGATTACTGTCTAAATGTCATCGGCAGTGAAGGGGTTAACCTGGGGGGGGGATCTAGGGGTTGACTGTGTTCCCTGGGCGTGTTCTAACTCTGAGGGGGCTGGGCTGTCAGGAGCATAAGAGATTTAACTGATCAGTAGATCTCTGCCATGCTGCCTGACAGCGCGGGGAACCGCCGTGTTTACATCGGTGGTCCCCGTTTTTCAGCTGTGGCCAGCAATGGCAGCGCGATCCCGCCCGCTAGCCACGCATGTATGTGCCGCCGTTTATAGACGGCGATTTGCGAAACAGCGCCACCCTGAAGCAGTAAATGTACATGAGCCAGTGGGGAACTGGTTAAAGGTACACACTGGAAAAGGGAACAGAAGACCCCATGCAGAGAGTCTCATAAATAAAACATTAATGTGAAAAAATATGGAAAGGGGTACATATTACATTACATGCGCAGACGTCTGGTGGAAAGAGAAGGCTGTCACAAAAGAGAAATCTAGCTTTATAATTGAAACCAAATTTACCTTTGTGTATAGGTGTCCATGTAAATGGTTACTTTCCATCAATTAATTTTCTTCCAGTGTAGCGCCAACATACTACCCAGCACTTTAGATAGATCGGCATCCACATACATCCTTGTTCCCCAAAGGAGCTCATAACCCAGTCTCCCTGCTTCACTCATACACATACAAGTTGCAGTTTGGATGGAGATCAGTTAACCCTCCAATACCTTTCTTGACTTGTGGGAGGAAATCAGGGCACCCAGAGGAAATCCACATAGAGAAGGGACATCTACACACTGAGAATGCCCCAGGTGAGACTCACACATAAGACACACAGATGCCAGGCAAGAATACCTATGTACTGCCTAGTCTAGCTCAGTATATTGTTTAAAAAAAGTCTGGATGCATTCCTAAATGCACAAAATATTGTGGATATTAACATTTATGGGTAATAACACCGGGGATTGTTGATCCAGGGAATATCCCAACGTCTTTAGGGCAGGGGTGCCAACCTTTTGAGGAGCGAGGGCCACTTTAGAGACTTGGTAACCAGTCGTGGGCCACAATGAGCAGAGCGGGCAGCTGACAGGTCTGTGTCCACTCTGCATATGTAGATACAGCCCGCTCTACTCTATGGGCCCTCTGATCCGATCCACCCAGACAAAAGGGGACGGATCCCCTTCTGTTTTTTTAAGTGGATCAGATTGGAGATAGGAAGGTGTAAAAGGACACAAGTCCATTTACATTTGCCGCTCTATAGAGGTGAATGGAGTGTCTGGATAGGTCCAGCTCAAAAACAGACAGGCAGACCGGATTGGACCAATCGTGTGACAGGGGCCTAAGGCTGCTTTCACACGAATGCACTGAGGTACCTGCACCTCAACTCACCTCAATCTTCACTTTTACTAGGATTCCTGCAGGTATCACTGGCTGCTGCAGTCCCCCAAACTGGTATGGCTGGTGGCTGCTGCTGGTTGTCCTCCAGGGCTGGCCCTGCTGGCAGGTACTGCTGGCTGGTACTGCTGGTGGGTGCTGTTGGCTTGTACTACTGGCGGGTACTAATGGCTGGTACTGCTGGTGGGTACTGCTGGTGGGTACTGCTAGCTGGTACTGCTGGTGGGTACTGCTGGTGGGTACTGCTGGCTGATACTGATGGCTGGTACTGCTGGTGGGTACTGCTGACCATCACCGAGCATCAGTGTAACAGGAGCCGGACCTGGAGGACACATGCGGCTGCAGCAGAGAGCAGAGCTGATGTTTCCCTTATCACACCTGTCACAGGCGGAGTAGATTTGGTATCACCTGTGACAGGTGCCGGTGCTATACAGGAAGCATTGGCTCTGCTTCCTTTAGTGCAGCTCCATTCTTCGCACTGATGCTCGGGGATGGCGGCTCGGGAACCCATGATCTGGTCTTGCTGACCCGCCATCGCAGAGCAGGAGGTGGCGGGCCACATCAGATGGCATCATGTGGTACGCGGGCCAGCGGTTGGGCACCCCTGCTTTAGGGGATCAGGAAGGATTTTTTTTTACCCCGCTGGAGCAAACGGAGTCGTGCTTTATAGGTTTTTTTTTTTCCTTTCTCTCGGTCAACTCTGGGTATAGATAGGATCGTGGAGGTTTTCTATTTATTTGTTTCCTATAGGTTGAACTAGATGTGTCTTATTTTCAACCAGACCAACTATGTAAGCATATTTTGATCATTGGTTTTATTTGAATCTCTTTTCCAGTCATACACTCTCAACTAATGACTTTAATGTGCTCATGCGGTTTTTCATTCTATTTCCTAATTGTATTGGTTTTAAAAGTGCTCTTATTCTTAGCTTACTTTGAATATTGATACAATGATGTACATTTATTCTTGTAACTACACCTCTGCCAATTCCTCTTGTTCCAAGGTAATTTGATCCTCAACCTTGATTCTTGAAGAGGTTGTAAACCTCAAAAAAAAAAAAAAACTTGCAAGACAAAAGGCATTATGAGCTAGTGTGCATTGCATACTAGCTCATTATGAAATACCCGAGACCGAAGCTGTTGCAGAGATCCACTGCTGTCACGGCCGACATGTTTCCCGGAGCTTCTTCGATGTGATTGGCCAGAGCCGCGATGACATCACTCATGTGCATGCGCGCTGGAGCCGCCAGTTGCGGCACAGGCCCTGAAGAAACGGCACCAGCGAGCCATTTCTTAAAGTGCGAATGCGCCAATGACGTTGGCAAAAGAGTATATAGTGAATATCTCCTAAACTGTGCAAGTTTAGGAGATATTCACGGTACCTACAGGTAAGCCTTATTATAGGCTTATCTGTAGGTAGAAGTGGTGTAACAGAGTTTACAACCACTTTAAGTCAGCAGAATGCTTTTATAATCTTAATTTGAGCTTCATCAAGACCAGAGAAATGGTGTGCCTAATAAAGCATTCCTTTAACCACCTCTGCAGTCCAGTAGGATTGAATCATCACAGCAATGGGTTTCAGGAGCAGCATCACCTAGGCTGCCTGGAAGTCCCAGGATCCTAAAGTGCTTGCACATTAATGCACTGTATTTGTTTATGTCCCTCTCTTTAGAGTGATACTAAAGGCTCAGTTTTTATTTTTTTAAAATAACAAACATATTGAACTTACCTGCTCTGTGAAATGGTTTTGCACAGAGAAGCCCAGATCCTCCTCTTCTCGCGTCCCCTGCCGACGCTTCCAGGCTCCTCCCCCCTACTGAGCCCTACTCTGTGTGTCAATAAGACACACAGAGTGGGGCTCGGCCCACCTCCAGCTCCCTCCTCACTGGCTGTGATTGAGCCAATGAGGAGGCAGAGAGCTGGGAGAGCAGCTGCTCTCCTGCACATCATTGATTCGAGATCAGACTTAGTTAAGTAATAAGGGGAGGCCTGGGGGGAGCTGCATACTGAAGATGTAGTATCTTTATGCATAGAATTTGAACATTAGCAGTTTAGTGTAATTTATCTTTCCTATGTAATTATACTTTAAAAGCCCTCACCTTGTGAATACAAGGAGCAGGCCAATTTTTACAAAATATTTCAGTTGCTACTAGATTAAATCACCTAATGTTTTCTATTATCTCTGAGGTTTTCCAAGGCTGAGATCTCACAACTTGTTTTCCAGCTCTGCTGATGTTTCCTACGGAGCCAGGAATAAGTTTTAGTGCGACAGTATAATCATACCTGTTATGATGAGAAGGAATTCAGAAGCTCACCAACCAAATCAGTTCATAACATAGTAAAGCCTTCTTTAGGCAGAAGGTATTCACAAGTCTCATTCTAACACATATCCCAAAAATAGGAGGATTATGCCTTCTTTTAAGACAGTGGGCGAAGCAATGCAAATCATCCCTTTATGCCCTTAATTGCCAAGTGCACATCTGGACCCACTGATGTATAGTGCAAATATAGCTTAATATTATAGAGCCATTTGTTCCAAACTGCATACAACTGGTTCAGGCTATTTGGCCATCATTAGTGCAGTGAATGGAAACTACGGCTTCTACAGAGTAGGGTTTGTGACCCAGTGATACAGTATAAACATACAGGTTATGATGAGAAGAGGCAAAATGAATCAAAAGACCTCTACTCTAAACAGTGCATAGCATGCTAAAGCCTTCTTAAAAACAGAAGATGTGCATATGTCTCATTCCATTACATATACCCAAAGTAAGAGGATTAATATTAATTTCAGGACAGTGGGCAGAAGCAGGTAAATTATAAGTTAGATTGAAAATACTGGTAGTGTCCAAAGGCACAAACGTCATACTTGTTATAGATGTTTTATATGCTCCTTGTATAGTAACAACACAATGAATGTATATCCTTACTCAGCCAACATATTGCAATCAGAATGCATATAACTAGTTCTTGGACCAGGAAAACTGAGATCAGAGACATAATTCACATGGACTCTTTACAACTGTAAGCCAAGCTAGGTTTTCAGTTGCTACTGAAAGTAGATAGAACAGTTAAAATATCCAAATAAACAATGGGTTCCAATCACAAAGTGGTATGTTTCCCCTTAAAAAAGCATTTTTCAAAAAGTTTTTTGGCATTCACAAAAAATGCTATTAAAATATCACAAGTTATTTTATTAAGTCTTGCGGTATTTTAGTAGTGAAAACATGTGGTAATTTAACGCCTGGCACTAGCCAGCATATTTATTAACATGAATAAATAGGTGTTAAGGAGCGGTTGGCCACCTGCGTCCTTAACAACCACTAAACAACATGGTTGTTAAAGGGGCAACCGCCGTGTCCTTAAAGCGGAGTTCCACCCAGTTAAAAGTCAGCAACTACAAAAAGTGTAGCTGCTGACTTTTAAAAATCGGACACTCGCCTGATCCCAGGCTCCAGCGATGCGGTCGCCCGAGGGCTCGCTCTTCTCCCCCTCCCCTCGATGGTGCCAACATCATAAGTGTGGGCACCCAGCTTTGGCTTCAAAGCCGGGTGCGCACTGTGCATGCGCGAGTTGCACTGCACCTTGTGAATGGCCAGCGTATCTTCTGGGACCTGTGACGTGTCCCAGAAGATCGTCGGGTGGGAGCGGAGGAAGGTGAACTTCCTTCCAGAGCCACGGCTCTAGGAGAGGAAGTGGACCTGGGACCCTGTGAAGGGTCTCCGGTCCCCCCCCCAAAAAATGACATGCCAATTGTGGCATGTCACGGGGGGTCACCTACCTTTAAAGCGGAGGCTCCACTTTTGGGTGGAACTCCGCTTTAACAACCAATGAGTCATCAGTTGTCCCCGCTGACAGCTGAATGTAAAAAAAAATAATGGCAGGCAATAATAAAATCTGAAACAAAAAATGGCATGGGATCCCCCCCAATGCATACCAGGCCCTTCGGGTCTGATATGTATTTTAAGGGGAACCACACGCCAAACTTTTTTTAACACAATCCATACCAGACCCTTATCCAAGCATGCAGCCCAGCAGGTCAGGAAAGGGAGGGGGTAAGCAAGCGGCCACCCTCTCCTGAACCAAACCAGGCTACCTGCCCTCAACATGGGGGGGTGCTTTGTTGACAAGGGCCTCTCCTCCACCACCCTGGCTGGTGGTTGTGGGGGTCTGCGGGCGGGGGGCTTATCAGAATCTGGAAGCCCCTTTTAACAAGGGAGTCCCAGATCCCAGTCCTTCCATATGAATGAGTATGGGGTACATACTACCCCTACTCATGCACCAAAAAAAAAATGGGTAGTGTAAAAAAAGACGGCTTCCACCGTCTAACAGTTCTTAAATAACTAAGAGGCGGGGTCACTTGGTGACATCACCTGGTGACCCAGCACCCTGGTGACCCAGCACCCTAGTGACCTCTTCAACCCAGCATACCCCTGGCCAATGATGTCACAACGGGGTGTCCCTAAGTTATTTAAGAACTGTCAGATGGGTGTCAGACAGCGGGAGCCATTGGTGCGAGCAGACCTTTTTTTTGGGGGAAGAGGCCCTTGTCCCCATCAACATGGAGACAAGGTGCTTTGGAGGAGCCCTCTGCCTCAAAGCATCCCCTCATGTTGAGGGAATGTGACCTGGTGTAGTTCAGGAGGGGAAGGCACTCACTCGTCCCCTCCATTTCCTGACCTGCGGGGCTGTATGCTCTGATAAGAGTCTGGTATGGATTTTGGGGGGACCCCACGGCATTTTTTTAATGGATTTGGGGGGGGGGGTTCCCATATTATTTAATTACTGGCAATTTTTTGTTTTTGCTTTCTGCTGTCAGTGGGGAATCCCACAGACAGGTGATGACTCATCGGTTGTTAGGGATGTGGCGACCTCCCGCCTGCTCCTCAACAACCAGTACACATTCCACACATACCGCATACCTGGACCACTACTTAATCTCTGCATGCATTTCATCATTTATTTCCTTCTGTGAATGAATCTTAACGCCTTTCCGGTATTTACCGTGCATTTTCATACTGCAAAATGATCTAGTGAATTAACAGTTTCAGGATCGCTTATATCTTAACCTCCCTGACGGTATGATTATTTCCGATTTTTGGCGCTGAAAGCAGTACATTATTTTGCATGGAAATTTGGCGTTTTATATTGTAGGCCTGTAATTCTTAGGAATAACTCACTTAAATCTGTCCAAACAAGAGTCTAGTAGACATCCCGGGTATGAAAATGTTTGAAACATGAAATCATAAATTATAATATAATAAATAACTAAAAATAATTATCAAAAATAATAATGTAATAGTAATAAAATTAATTCAATAATGTAATCAAACCAAAAACACTGAAATTTGCTCAGTTGCAGAATTGTAGCTGTCGTCACTTTCAGTGTCTGATGATAAATTTCCCCAAAAATCAGTATCACTCAATTCTGCAAATGATTCTTATTTACTATCGCTGTTTTCTAGCTGATCAAAAACCGCTTTTGACGTAAAGGGACACTTTTTGGTTGCCATGGACATTTTCAAGT
This sequence comes from Glandirana rugosa, assembly GCA_018402905.1. Classification (NCBI taxonomy): domain Eukaryota; kingdom Metazoa; phylum Chordata; class Amphibia; order Anura; family Ranidae; genus Glandirana; species Glandirana rugosa. The sequence goes on along the minus strand of BLSH010123942.1, from coordinate 517,291 downwards.
TTCCAGGCAGAAAGAATGACATATATTATATAAAAGTGCATGCAGGGCACTGGGCAAACCACTAGGGACAAAGGGGATGGGAAGTGATTTCATACAGTAATGTAATCTTACAGATTACAGTGTACTGTATGTTTACTGTGTGTTTCACTTTTTAAATTTGCCGCCGGTCTCCGCCCCCGTGCGACGCGACACTTGCAGGGAATGGAGCCCGGCACACAGAGGCATCGGGCGGAGGACACAGCGGGGGACATTGCAGAATCCAGGGGACAAGGTGAGTAATGCTGCCTTGGATCCAGCGATGCAATCCCGAGTGTGGCTCGGGGTTACCGCTAATGGTACTGAAATTCCACCCCGAGCCACACAACTTACAGGGATATGGGAAATGATTATCGGCATTGACACACACACACCTACACAGGAATTGGATGGACTAGTGTCTTTATTCAACCTTACCAACTATGATATTTAGGCAAAAGGTGTCCTTACACATAAATATCTCATGTTAGTGAATTCTGTGATTGAAGCCCAATGTCCTAAATATTCTGGTTGGTTTTGTTAGGCTTTTAGCCTTTAGTTTTTCTTTTACCTTTTTATTTCTGAAACTTCACTTCTTTTATTGTACTCCATAAAACCGTGTAACTCAATTATTATTAATATTATGGATTAGATTATGTATGTTTTTGTATTTCGAGAATTGATGAGTCAAAATAGAAATACTTTGGCAGTTGTAAATTTTTATTTTGGTTAGGTCAGATGTGAGGATTTGTAAAAATGTGTCTGTATTACATGTGGGAATTTAAGGACTGCAGTTTATTTACATTCTATGCCTGCCCACATAAGAGGACAATATATAGAAAAGATATACAGTATATTCTCTATTCCATGTAAACCTGGATAGTATTCGAAAGACTAACTTGTTATTCAGCAGATTATGACTGTGGATATTGGAAGGTTAATATGTCCTATCTACCATCAATTATTATCTGTCTTATCTCAAATTCAAAGAAAATGTAAAAAGAAAAAAAGAAATTATGCTTTAATTGAGATATTTTGAAAAATGAAGGCAGTGTTTTAGGCAGGTGCAAAGTAGGATCCCATTAATATAGGTAATTAACATTAGCCTCTGCTTTAATTAACATGCACACTTTAATTAGCAAAGCATTAGACAACATTAGAAAAAAAATGGATTTTTCTACTACCAGAGAACATTATGGAAAAATCAGAACAATTTCTATCTAGATTTTATAAATCACATTCACTTCATAATTATATGTAAATACATCAAAATATACTGACCATGGCTAAAGCGTATTATTTACATTAAGTGATAATTAGTGTTGAGCGAACCCGGACTGTAACGTTCGGGTCCGTACCGAACTTTCGGGTGTCCGGGGCACGGACCCGGACCCGGACATTTCAAAAATCGTTCGGGTTCGGTCCGGGGTTCTGCTATTTTACTCCACGTGTTGAGAAGCTGCAGGGCAGCCAATCAACAAGCGTTTCACTGGTTTGCCCTTAGAAGCCATCACAGCCATGCCTACTAATGGCATGGCTGTGATTGGCCAGTGCATCATGTGACCCAGCCTCTTTATAAGCTGGAGTCACAGTGCTGCAGTCACATGCTCCTTGGGTTAGTGTAGGGAAAGGTAGCTGACTGCGTGAGGGACAGATTTGAGACATTTTAAGACCTGATCCTGCATCCTGATATAGATTACTTTACTACTGCTGTCTGTGTGTCGTGTCTGTCGTCATCATTTCATTAGATATAGTCCTACGTCCTAGTCCA
>BLSH010123942.1:491404-513985 GCA_018402905.1 Glandirana rugosa | reverse complement strand
ACCAATTTGGTGAAGACCCTAGTAAGTTTTACATAACTGTCCACGCAAACTGGACGTCAACTGGAGGAAGACTCAACTGGAACAAGATCGACGGAAACATAGAGGTATCTGGACATACGTCTTTCTTCGTCAAGACTGTGTTTGGTTTCGGACAGTTGTGGCAGGGACTTACATAAAGATCTGTGTGAAAAGATTTACGCGTAACCTGAACGTAACTCTTACGTTATTTTCATATGCAATATAATAGTGATCTCAACTCGCTTGTGGACCTGCAAGCCCAAGACGACCAGGCAGGCTTGAAGCCCTGTTTCAGGCCCAGGCCCAGGCCTGCCTTGGGCTTGCTAGCGTGCCTGTTGCTTGGGGTAACTTTAGTTACCCCTGGGCTTGAAAATCCGTGTTTTTACCGACATCCTTTCAGGACCTTTCGGGGTCTCCCGACGTTTTCCTTCATTTTACCCCCATTCCCATCCCCGTGCGATCGTTCGGGTTCCGTCCGGACCCGGACCCGGACTTTGTCCCGAAGTTCGGACGGACCAGCAGAACCCGAACGTCCAGGTGTTCGCTCAACTCTAGTGATAATATAACGTATACTTTTATTGCATTCTCAATGCAAGTCCAATGCGCATTTAGAAAAGTGTGTCTAGAAATACATTCAGGGACGGTGTTGACAGGCTTTGGTTTGTGTCAGAACTGCTTCTTTCTGCATACAGGTCTATGGAGATACAAAGGCAGCTAGAACAAGGTCAACTCAGAAGGAGGTCAACTGCAGGTCAAACGCACCTGTCAATACATTTTGAATGATCCCAGAAGTGGTTTAACCACTTTAAGACCGCCCGCCACAGATATACTGCGGCAAGGAGGCTCTATTGCATGAATTGCCGTACCGGTAAGGCGCATTGCGTAATAGATACAGCGGGCGTGCGCGATGCGTGTGGCCGGCGGCCGCAATGTCTGCCGGCCACCCGCGATCGCGGAACATAGAGGAGGAACGGGGATCTGCAAACAGTACAGTGTAAACAGGGTGGATCCCCATTTTGACAGGGGAGTAGAGAAAGATCGTCTGTTCCTAGTGATCAGGAAAGCGATCTCTCTGGACTCCCAGTCAGTCCACTCCCCTTACAGTTAGAAAGCACCTCCCTAGGATACACTTAACCCTTTGATCTCCCCTGGTGTTAACCCCTTCCCTGCCAGTGTCATTTATACAGTGATCAGTGCATTTTCATAGCACTGATTACTGTATTGGTGTCACTGGTCCCCAAAAAGTGTCACTGCCACCATTAGCAGTAAAAACAATATAAAAAATTAAAAGTCCATAAATCTATCCCATGGTTTGTAGATGCTATAACTTTTGGAGTGGGAAGATGGTAGTTCCATGCAGATGGTAAGTGTGCGTATGGTGGGTGGATAGATGGAACTGTAGCCCCTATTGTGACCTCCCCAAAAGGGGGGGGGGGGTATAAAATAATATGCAAGAGATAGATGTAGTAGGTATGGCGCTGTTCAGAAACTTGGGATGATGTGTGACTATCATATGTGTTGAAGTGCTGGTGCTAGAGGATACTTAATTTGGCCATGCTATCTAAGGTACATGACTCTAAAACACATATAAACCTCAAATAAGTGATTTAACTCAAACGCAAATATGGAAATCAATATAAGAAACCAATTTTAAAAAACCGATGTTAAAATATATATATATTTTTTTTAAAGATTTTATTTCCATATAAAGAGTGAACCACATAAGTCGCACTTCAGTGCCTTTTTTTTGCAAATGTAGACTTCTGGCTCTGTTCTGAGACTTAGGATGGTATGTGACTACCACATGTTTTAAAGTGCTGGTGCTATGGGGTACTAGATTTTAACATACATTCTGAAATACTTGACTCCAACACACATATAAAACTCAGATAGGCAATTCAGATTAAAAGCAAATATTAAACTCAATATAAGAACCGATGTTAAAAAAAAATGTTGACGTTAAAAATGTTTTCCCCATATGAAGAGTGAACCACATAAGTCGCTCTTCAGTGCTGTTTTTTTGTGAGTCTTTCTAGATTTCTGAAATGTTCTTGGTTCATATATATCACTTAGATATCAAGTCTCTTGAGACAGTTTATCAACAGTCTTTATACAAAAGTGTGAGGATGAAGAACGGCTGTGTGGACATGGTACAGGGGGTCGGAGGCTGTGTGGGCATAGTGCAGGGGGTCGGAGGCTGTGTGGGCATGGTGCAGGGGGTCGGAGGCTGTGTGGGCATGGTGCAGCAGGTCAGAGGCTGTGTGGACATGGTACAGGGGGTCGGAGGCTGTGTGGGCATGGTGCAGGGGGTCAGAGGCTCTGATCCCCTGCACCATGCCCACACAGCCTCTGATGCCCTGCACAGCTCTTTGGTCTTGCCCATGATGGTGAGGTTTGAATGGAAGAAAGAAATTCTGTGGACAGGTGTCTTTTATACACAACGAGTTGTCCTTAGGAGCACTTTCTTAAACTGGCAGAACTATCTGTGTAACACATGAGCACATACTGTAGCCAGTCTGTGGGAGCCAGAATTATTACTGGTTGGTAAGGGATCAAATACATATTTTACTCACTGAACTGCAACTCAGTTTATAACATTTGTATCATGTTTTTTCTGTTTTTTTTTGGTTGATACTCTATCATTTAAAATACACCCAAAAATGATAGACCCTTCATTTTTTTTTAGGCGGGCAAACTTACAAAATCTGCAGAGGATCAAATAATAATTTTCCCCACTGTATAAAAATATCTGCCCTTTTTTCCAAATCAGCAGAAGACAAACCATTCAGCAGCAATTCCAATACCTGCCGTGGCCTGCATTTCTACTTTTAATTGTGTTTTTGGCAATCCTTTTTTTTTTTTTAAGCAATACAAACAATAGTTAATAGATGGAAGACAGATTTAAGGGTAGTACTGACTATATTCATATTATGATATAGTATTTACAAACTGCTCCTCACTTCACTTGGCTAACTTCCTATAGCCATTTTATCTTCAAATTTTGCTGTGTTCATTAATTACAGTGACACATGAGAACAGAAATATGAATACAATCTGGTTAAGGAATCTGTATATGAGTTCATAGATTAGGCGTGCCTTATCCAATGGGATGGTCAGTGACACCGTATAACACCTTGCTTGGAATAAGTTGTGTTTCAAGCCTTGTCCAGCAGTCAAAGGGTTATTCCCCCTTCCACCCTCACCAGTCATCACACGTGGTAAAATGACCTTGTATTTCATTAACTGATAATGAAATGGATTTATTCCGCTAACGGTTTTAATTAAAATGCTGGAAGTATTGACTCTGTCTTCTCATCCAGATTCCCCAAGATGAATAATAAAAAAGGGAAATGGAGTGCTGAATGTGGGAGACTTTCCGACAAGAGGGGGTGGGAGTGTGTGTGTTAGAAAGCATGATACCATCTTGCCATTTCTATCCCATCCCGCCACTCTCGTCATTCCTCACTGCAAATCGGTTTGGGATGGTTTTTGATGTCTAATTGTTTTATTTTTTTCTAGTTCAAATCAATTTCTGCTTACCTGAGTGTTTAATTAAAAAAATGTTATTTTAAGTGTAATTAAACTGACTATTTCTGGAAGAGAAATTTGCTGCTTGCTGTAGGAAAAGGAAACAATATTTTAGTTAGTTTGCATCACAGCTGTTGATTCTTACTGAATTTCAGAGACGTGTGAGCAATATTTGAGCTACTGTTTTAAGAATAGTGGTGGTGACTAATGCAAATATAACTTCAAAGACTAGAATTATTGATAAACCTCGAATGATCAGAAAGATTCCAGATTGCCATCATACCACTGCATTCCCTCCAAAAGTGACAGTTTGCCCTAAAAATTGGCTCTGATGAAGAGGTGCTGCCTTGAAATGTGATGCCAATATATTAGAGGTCGGTCTTCGAATGAAGCACTGATGAACGGATGGGTGTTCTTTATGGAACTTATGTTAGAAGCATGTCTTTATACCACTTTTGCGAGTATAATATATTTTATCCTATTAAAATATTTTTAGAGGATGCTATACTGTGCCAGTGAGCTTTCTGTTTCATTTACAGGTTTTCTGAGAGCTCACAGTGGTGGCAAGGCTACCAGTGGGTTGCACCCACTTAGAAATAATGTTGCTGACTACCAATGTATAGTAAAAGATTCCAGATTGCCAACATATAACTGCAATCCAGTTGAAGTTACAGTTCACCCTAGAAGTTGGCTCTAATAGGTGCTTAAAATCTGTTAGTTAGTATATTAGAGGTTGGTCTCAAATGAAGCACTGACTGTATGTGAATTATGTAAGCACTTTTGTGAGTACAATATATTTATTTGAACAAATTAAAAAAATTTTTTGAGGATCTTATACTATGCCAGTGTGCTCTGTATTTCACTTACAATTTTTCTGGCAGCTCACGGGCCATGACCTAACAAGACTACCAGGGTCTGCACCCACCCACAAATAATGTTGCTGACAGTGTTAATTTTGGCAGCAAATTTCGATTTAGTTTTAGTCTTAGTCTTAGGACTAAAATGGCATTTTAATTTTAGTCCCATTTTAGTCTTCTGTAATTGTTTTAGTTGTATTTAGTTGACTAAATCTCCAAGACATTTTATTCGACTAAAATGCTCTACATTTTAGTCGACTAAAATATCCAGTACATTTTAGTAGACTAAAATCATTTTAGTTAACTAAAACTCATTTTAGTCCTCTAAAATCTAATGGGTGTAGTTAAATTGTAATGCACTATTTAAGCATTTCTCTACAATTTCCAAACTCATTATATACTGCTGGAGTGAAAAATCTAATATGTAATTATTTATGGTATTGAGGTATGAACATGCACTACAGACCAGTGTTAATTTTGACGTCAAATTTCAATTTAGTTTTAGTCTTAAGCCTCGTACACGCGGTTCGACGGTCGTAAGACCGAACTGACCAAATCGTATGTTGGCTGTTGTATCTAGCATACTGACATGCACTACACGATCGTATGACCAAGCTGAACGAAGTGTTGTGTTATGAACGTATAAAGAGAAAGTTCAGGTGCATGTAATTAGTGTCCGGCCGTTCCTGACTTCTGAGCATGCGTGTTTTGCACAATACAACTGGTTGGACCAACTTCTCTGTACACACGGTACAACGGTCGTATGACCGCTTGTTGGTACTACCAAGTTTTCTAGTCTGCTCATACAACTTCTATTGTACGACCGTCGTACGTCGGCTGTTCTAATCGCGTGTACTAACGGTCGATTTAGCATACAACGGTCGTTCGTACGACCTGTTGTATACGATCGTCGACCCGTGTGTACGAGGCATAAGTCTTTTGACTAAAATGGCATTTTAGTTTTAGTCCCATTTTAGTCTTTTGACTAAAATGTCATTTAGTCGTATTTTTGTCATCTCAATTGTTTTAGTTTTAGTCGTATTTTAGTCATCTAAAATGGTATTAAGTTAGTCGACTAAAATGTTTTAGTCGGTTTTAGTTGATGAAATTAACACTGGTTGCTGACTATCAGTAACACTTTCCCAAGTGTAATAAAAGATTCCAGATTGCCACCATACCACTGCAATCCTGCCGAAGTGGTAGTTGGTTCTAAATGTAATGACGCAGAGAGGTAAAGTGTGTCTTTCAGCCTCAGAACCTTTTAGGCTTTAAATTGACCCTTTCATTTACTTTTCAATATTTTTATTCAAGTAACAATGTCATGTAAGGCACAATTAATGAACAGTAATGTAAACAGAGGTGAAACTGAGCACAAACACAAAGTGCCTTTCTTTCAAAATGTTCATAAGGACAGGGCCCTTTGAATATTAAACATAGAGATCTCAACATAACAGTGGAGGCTGGTAGATTTTTCCATGGGGGGCGCAAACAAGCACCCCTCCCCCCTACGGGTGGCCACTGACAGCTCAATCACCATCAACACATTCCCCCCGCAAGCCGTGGCAGTGACAGTACCCCCCACCCAACCGGGCGAACCGCGTGACACAACCACATCCCCCCACCCGGCAGGGGATCGCTGCATTGCTGTACCAGCCCAATCTGCGGGCAGCGGCTCTGGTGTCTGCTCCTCTCACTGCCGTGTGCTTCCTCTCTGTATCTTCCTCCAAAGCGCTAGGCATCCAATAGGATTGCCTAATGCCTAATGCTTTGGCCAATTGGCCTGATTGGCGGGGAGGAATTTTAGTGTGAAATTAGCGAAAATTAATTTGCTATGGTCACATAACTGAGTGGGATCGAGACGCAGTGCTCTGCGCCCCGAGCCAACCCTATTTTGAAGCCTATTAGAGCCCCTGGCCCCGCCTATCCCCGCAATTGTAATTCATGCACCCGGGGTCCTGAAAGGGTCTGGGCGCATAAATAGGGGGCGGCAGAGGCGGCAGACATGTGCGCCCACAATGCCACGGGCGTTGCCACTGCAACATAAGATGTACTTGGTGGGAATACCCATAAAAATTACCACACAACATGAAAAAATGCAAGTCATTAACTGTAGGGTCATGAAATATATCTCCGATCAACTAGGGACCGGCTGTGTATTGTCCCATCAAGCTACTTTGACATATAATATTGGGAATGACTATGTCACAGGGAAAAGAAAATATGGTGTAAGGAACAGGGGAAGGGAGGGTGGGGGGAAATGGGGAGGAGCCAGTAGAAAGGTAACCCATGTGCACATTTCTACCAATATCATCAGCTTAGAACTACATGTTTGGTCAAAGCATCTTGAAGTTGGCAAAGAAACCAAACCAGCAAAAAATATAAGAGAGAATAAAAGGGAGTAGATCGAGGAAAGGGAAGAGAAAGAAAAAAAAAGGAAAAATAAAAAAAGTTAAGAGGAGGGCTAGCCAGAGGTGCCTTAAGTTGTAGATAAATATTGTATCCATGGATCCCATGTCGCTTTGAATTTCTTAGTAGAATTGAGAAGGATATAGGTAAGTCTATCACTAACCATAATCCAGTTAAGTTTATTCTTCACGTAGTCAAGGGGAACCATTGACTGATTCCAACATTTAGCAGTTATTCTAGCTGCCAAGAACATACAGTATATGTTATTAGTTTTGTCGATTTTTTGGGGACCTCATCAGAAAACTTTTGAAAAAGTGCTGGTTCCGGGGATCTACGTATATGAACTCCTGTCACCGAATACACTAGGTTAATATTCAAATTCAAAACCTGGAGACTACAGGGCACTGCCACCAAAAATGATACATTGTACCCATCTGGCCACAACGTCTAAAGCAAATGGGTGATGCAGACGGATGCATCCTTGCGACTTTGGTAGGGAACAAATACCAAAGCAGAAGTGTTTTATAGTTTGCTTCAATTAGTGATGTATCGATAGATATTTTAGATAAAGCATAGGCAATATCTTGCCAGTCAGATAATTCAAAAGTGGTATTGAAGTCCCATTCCCATTGAATGATGTAAGGGAGCTTAGCAATCGGGTCTGTAAGGGTAGCATATACCATAGATACCTGTCCCCGTAAGAAAAAGAAAAAGAAATAAGCTGATTGTACCTAAATAGTTCACCAGAGGGCATCTGTAATGTGTCCTTAAACTATTGCAATGAGTATGGCTGATCTGACACTTTAATTTCAATAGAAATGCCAACAGTTCTCTCTGCAAGAAAAAAAGTAGATTGCCTCTCCTATCGTTCTCACTGCTGAATGCTACTCTAATGAGGAGAAACATCCCTGAAAGCATTTTCAGAAACCAGCACATCCAAAAGTGTCAATCTCCTGGTCCCTTGCTGTGCTCAGTGGTTCCTCCTGTTGAACCCTAAGTCATTACTGTGATGCACAAGGTAGCTGGCCTAAAGGGACAAGAAGTATAAATCCTGTGCTCTGTGATTATTTATTTATTACAAGTAGGGAGTAGGGATGACCCGAACACCCCCCGGTTCGGTTCGCACCAGAACATGCAAACAGACAAAAAGTCCGAACACCATTAAGGTCTATGGGACCCGAACATGAAAAATCAAAAGTGCTCATTTTAAAGGCTTATATGCAATGTTGCCCTAAAAAGTGTATGGGGACCCGGGATATGCCCTAGGGGACATGTATCAATGAAAAAAAAAGTTTTTAAATCAATCGTTTTTTCAGGAGCAGTGATTTTAATAATGATTAAAGTGAAAAAAAAAAAGAAAAATTCCTTTAAATATTGTTCCTGGGTGTCCTTAGTCTGTGTGTAAAAGGGCGCATCTCTGTGAGGTGTAGAACATAACCAGAGCAAAATGACATTTCCATAGGAAAATTTGTCATTTCAATTCGTGGCTGTAAAGTATTGCCGGTACCCTGCAATATACAAAAAAAATCACAAAAAAAAAGTGCGTGGGGTCCCCCCCCCCCAAGTCCAAACCAGGCTCTTCCGGTCTGGTTTGGATATTAAGGGGGAAAAAAATTGACGTGGGGTTCCCCCTATAATCCAAACCAGACCCTTATCCGAGCATGCAGCCCTGGCCGGTTAGGATGGGGGGGGAGGCGAACGGCCCCCTCCTGAACCATACCAAGCTACATGCCCTCAACATGGGGAGTATGGGTGCTTTGGGGGAGTGGGGCTCTGCCCCCCCACCTCAAATCTGTCCCCATGTTGATGGAGACAAGAGCCTCTTCCCCACAAGCCTGGCCGGTGCTAGTGGGGGTCTGCGGGTGGGGGGGCTTATTGGAATATGGAAGCCCCCCATGTGAATAGGTATGGGGTACATTGTACATTGTACCCCTACTCATTCACCAAAAAAGGAGTATAGTGTTACATAAAACAAGAGGCAGATTTTGACAAGTCCTTGTGTAAAATAGCTCTTTTCTTCTTTCTTTCTCCATCTTCTCCTGGCCCGGTCCTTCTTCTGGTCTTCTGCTTCTGCTTCTTCTTTTAGTCTTCTTGCTTCCTCTCTTCATATTTAATCTTCATCCTCCTCTTCTTCTTTCACCTCCCACCCCCTCCTGCCATGCCAGGGCTGCGTGCTCGGACAAGGGCCTGGTTTGGATTTTGGGGGGACCCCACGTCATTTTCTTTTTTAATGTTGGCACGGGGTTCCACTTAAATTCCATACCAGACCTGAAGAGCCTGGTTTGGATTTAGGGGGGGGGGAACTCCACCTCAATTTTTTTTTATAATTTTGGCGCGGGCCTTGCTGTTGTAAATTCGTTAAAAAACTGTGATAAAATCCCCTAGTCAAACAGGTGGCGAAAAATTGGGTGTTGGCGGTGCCAGAAAACTGTAACCCCTTGCAGTTACTCTTGTTAGACAGAGGAACTGGGCCTGATGTAAATTAGTTTATAAATTGTGACGAAAGCTCCCAGTCAAACAGGTGGCAAAAAATTGGGCCTTGAGTGTTGGCGGTGCCAGAGCACTGTAACCCCTTGCATTTACTCTTGTTAGACTGAGCAACTGGGCCTGATGTAAATTAGTTTAAAAATTGTTATGGCATGCCCCTGTAAACCAGGTGCAGAAAATTGGGCCTTGGGTGTTGCTGGTGCCCTAAATACAAAAATATTGTTCTAAATGATGGACAGGAGGAATAGGAGCAGTGGCAGTCTTCAAGGGATCCCAGATCCCTAGCAAATTTAATCAGTTGCATCAGGATCAGGGGCTGATAGCTGCTGATCCAGGACTGATTTGTTTTTTATAAATGTTAGCCTATCAACTGAGTCAGTGGACAGGCGCACTCTTTGATTGGTTACGAACCCTCCAGCAGCACTGAATGTATTTCAGAAGGCAAGCTGGATGCAGGACAGGCCAGTAGCTCGATTGCATATTGAGCAAGTTCCGCCCAGTGGTCCATCCTCAAGACCCAGTAACTAAGTGGATGCTCAGTTGTAAAGGTCTCCAAGTCTGCTCTTGCCCCTATATATTCCTGCACCATATAATGCAGACACTGACGATGGTTGCTTGAACCTATCAGGCCTGGGTGCTGAGGACTGAAATTTTTTTTAAAGGCATCGCTTAGCTGGCCACCTTCTCCACCACTCTGCCTCTGAACGACCGAAGCTTCAGAAACATGTTGTCCAGGGCCAGCAGCAGGACATGGTAACCTCCCAGGGTCAGGAAAGGCGTTGCACAAACTTTTCTTCAAGGTATCCTGAAGATGTTTCATCCTTTGCACCCTTTGCGCAGGCAGGAGGAGTTCTGATGCATGCATTGCCGCTGTTCACCACCCCTGTGGCCTCCTCAAATGGTGACAGGACAGTACATGCATCCTTGATCATTAGCCACTGACATGGCAAAAACAAAAGCCAAGCTCCCCTGAGCCTGTCTCACAGAGGTACTCATTGATGGGCCTCTGCTGTGCGTGCAGCCACTGCAGCATTGCCAATGTTGAGTTCCACCTGGGCATGTCACAAATGAGGTGGTTGTTGGGCAGGTTGCATTCCTGCTGGATGTCAGCCAACCGGGCACTGGCATTGTATGAACAACGGAAATGACCACAGACTTTTATGGCCTGCCTCAGGATATCTGGTAAGCCTGGGTACCTGGTCAAGAAACGCTGCACCACCAAATTCAAGACATGTGCCAAGCATGGAACATGTGTCAATTGTCCCAGTCGGAGGGAAGAGAGAAGCTTGGTGCCATTGTCGCATACAACCATTCCTGGCTCAAGCTGCTGTGGCGTCAACCACCTCTGAGCCTGCCCCCGCAGAGCTGAAAGAATCTCTTCCCCAGTGTGGCTCCTGTCCCCAAGACAGACTAACTCAAGCACCGCATGGCATCTTTTAGCCTGACTGCTTGCATAGCTCCTTGTACGCTTAGGGAGCACTGCAGGTTCAGAGGACAATTCTGCAGAAGAGGCCACAGAGGTAGAAAAAGAGGAGGGGTGGAGGAGGCGGATGTGGCAAAATCACCACCAGCTTTTTGGAGGCGTGGTGGTGGAACTATATCAAAAAATGAACCCTGTCCTACATCCTTCCCAGCTGCCAGCAGAGTTACCCAGTGCGCTGTGAAGGAAAGGTACCGTCCCTGACCGTGTCTTCTGGACCATGAGTCAGCGGTAATATGAACCCTGCTGCTGACCGCACTGTTCAACGAGGCCAAAGCATTGCCGTCCACATGACAGTAGAGAGCTGGAATGGCCTTATGTGAAAATAAATGTCTTTTGGGAACCTGCCACTGTAGGACAGCACATTCCACAAATTCACGAAAGGGAGCAGAGTCTATATATATATCTATGATCTAACATAAAAGGTGTACAAGCTAGAACTTAATCCTTGGGTGGTTCAGTGAATATGCAGTTGGCTAAGGTATAGATACCAGAGTGTGGTTATAAATGGGGTTCACAGAGACCAGTCACTAGTGGTGTACCACAAGGCTCTGTACTAGGCCTGTTCTATCTAATCTATATGTAAGTGATATAACTAAAGTTTGTTGGCAAGGTATGTCTTTTTGCTGATGAAACAAAGGTGTGCAAAAGGGTTGATATCCCTGTAAGCATCTGTAACATGGAACATGATTTGGCATTGTTTCTAAATGTAAAATAATGCACCTAGGGAAAAATATCCCTTGAGAGGTAGAGTACAACATTGGGGATATAGTGTTTGTCAGCACTACCGAAAAAAGATTTGGGGGTACTTATTTCAGATGATTGCAAAATGAGCAAACAGTGTGAGCAGGCAGTGGGAAAAGCAAATAAAATACTAGGATGCATCACTAGAGGGATCACCAGCAGGAGGAAGGAGGTCCTGATTTCCCTATATAGACCTTTAGTGAGACCTCATGTGGGCTGGTCATACACAGTGCAAACCACGGGTTGCAGGAAAGAAATTTGCATAATTCCCCCATCAACAGACAGTGCTGACAGGGGAATCAGCAATTGTCTTCTCCCAGTGGGGGGGAGGGGGAGAATACAGTGATTATTGCTAGCAGCTATAGCTGCCGATTGTGATAATCGCAAGTGAATCTGGCAGGCTGGTTGTACCCAAGCTGATTGTTCAACCATCTTGGTACATTCAGCCTGCCCATTAACGGTTATCTCGGTCGGTTCAGCAGTAACTGGCCGAGATAACCATTAATGGGCAGGCTGAATGTACCAAGATGATTCAAACTGTGTATGGCTGGCCTTAGAATACTGTGTCTGGGCGTGGCAGAGAGCCTGATGTAGCAGGAAGTCTCTGAGTGAGCTCTGCCGCCCATCCTGCAGAATCCTGCTGATATCTTTGCCATCCTACTCTGCATCGCCTTGAAAGCACCATATATCATCTACCCTCCATCACTGCCACAGTTTGCTGCCAGCATCGCCGCAATCCGACATGGCTAAACGGTCGTAGGACCTACACTTCCAGCCAGACACACCGGGCCACGATGTTGGCCTTCCACCCCGCTCTGCTAAAGAGGCTGCACAAAGGCTGTTCTCCAAGGGCCTTAGGAACACACCGATGCCTCCGCTCCCAGACATGGAGGAGCCCGACTCAGCTAAGGACTGGGGAGACCTGGATAATACTCCACGTGCCTTTGCAGCAACTGCGGCCTCCACAACTGTGAGTACCGATACCACATGTTCTCAGGCTTCCAACATGGCGGCAGCTGGGATTCATGCTGACACTGATACTGAGCCTACGCTTAGAGATATCCTAACTGCAGTAATAACATTTAGTACCTCAATAGCTGACCTTACTGGGGAGGTGAAGGGTATGAAGATGGAGATAGCTCTGGTGAGACAGGACATGCAGAAGCTGAGGGAGCGCACGGCTGCAGTGGATGACAGAGTAAGCACACTGGAAGATGAATGGCAGCCTTTGCAAAGAGATGTGAAATATGTTCACTCCATTGCATCTGCCTCGGATGCGTGCCTGGAGGATATGGAGAACCATCTCCGTCGCAACAATGTGCATGCGGTGGGCATCCCAGAGAGAGCGGAGGGTAAAAACCCTGTTGCATTTATAGAGGCATGGCTGACAGACACATTGGGAAGGGATGCTTTCTCCAATATGTTTGCTGTGGAAAGGGCGCACAGGGTCCCAGCGAGGCCTCCGCCTCAAGGTGCCCCACCTAGACCCTTCCTATTCTGGCTTCTTAATTACAGAGATAGAGATGCCATTCTAGCACAGGCCAGGAAAGCTGAGTCGCTCAGAGAGGACAACGCTAAAGTTTCATTGTTCCCTGATTCCTCGGCTGAGATACAGAGGCAGAGAGCAAAATTTCTGGACATCAAAAAGAGGCTACGTGCACTTGATGTGAAGTATTTCATGCTGTACCCTGCAAAATTGAAAGTAATAGCTAATGGAACGTCACACTTCTTTGAAAATCCTACTGCAGCAATGAACTGGTTGGACAGAGAGGAACGCAGCTTGGCACGCAGACCGGTTTGATGCAAGAGGAGAAATTTCCTTTCTATTTTTCTTGCTATAGTTCTTCAGTTCAGTTTATACTTTAATAAGCGGCGGAGTGGACTTTGAAAGTGCTACTAAACCTTAGCAAACCCTACCATCGGAAAAACTTTTGGCTTCTGCAAGGTACATGTGCCACTACCCTATGCACATTCCTGGATAAATGCGAAGCATTTGGCACATCTGCCTACCAGGCCACTCTGGAACCCTTATAAGTTAGTCCTGAGAGGACTTTGCCCCCCCCGTTCCCCAAGGGGCGCGCTCTAATCTGTTGGGCTCTGTTGACCCTGGATATCGGATACTGTTCTGTTAATCATATCTGTGCACACACATGCCTCCCTTCCCCCTTTCTTATCTTACAAGTGGATTTAAAATATGTTCTTCCTAGACTGAATGTTCCGGACTTCACCGCTAGATGGTGCTATGACCACACATTAATACTACTGGAGGATTTAGTATTATGTTCAATTGCTTTTCATGTAGGATGGTTGTCTGTCTTATATACATTGCCGCGGCTTACACATAGAGTCATGTGGATGTCCTCGGGCACTCACGAACCATTCAACAAAATGCTAAAATGGCTGTAGCTTCCGCTAGAGATTTGCTCCTCCCCTCTTGCAACATAAGGGGGATGAGTAATCCCAATAAGCGAGGGGCCATCTTTCACTACTTTACTAATAAAAAAACACACGTGGTGTCCCTCCAGGAGACGCTTTTGCGCCTGGACATTGTACACATGCTGCGATCCCGTAAATTTCCCATGCAAATTCATGCCACTCACTCCTCCTATTCCAGGGGAGTTAGTGTGCTAATATCTCGTGATGTACCATATGTTTGCGTTGAGCAGCGGGTGGACAGGGAAGGGCACGACATTTTTTTATTCTGTAAACTGAAAGGTTTTGTATGTATTGTGGCAGCTATGTATATCCCGCCGCCCTTTTCCTCAGACCCGCTAAAGAAACTAGCTCAATTTATGGCATTGCACCCTGGGATACCTGTACTGGCTATGGGGGGATTTTAATAATGTCCTGGATCTTCAGCTAGACAGATTGATGACTCGGCGGAGTAATATTTCCCACACACCTAGTAGAACCCCATTTGCCACCTTGGTCAGTGAGTTGGGTTAGAGGGACGTGTGGCGTACCTGCAATACCAATGTTAAATGTTGTTCATATTACTCAGCCACATATGAGGGGCTATCGCGAATTGGTATGGGACTGGGAAATCAGGCCATAATCCCATATGTGGCGGACTCTGCCTATGAGCCCAGGCTGCTATCAGATCACTCGCCCTTCTGGGTATGCCTGGATATTGCAGACAAGCCCCTGCACCCATTGTTGCAAGTGAACCCATTTTGGTTGACACTGTTCCCAGTCCCAGATGCTGTCTCTAAGGCTTTGGGAGACTATTTGCAATTCAACGAACACTCCTCCAGCAGGGCCATTGTCTGGGACTCCTTGAAGGCCTACCTTAGGGGGCTCATCATAAGGAAAATTACAGGTATTAAGAGGAGATCACGTGAATGGGAACACACAGTACACTCTAATTTACAGAATAGAGAGGCAGCATATGTTACTAACCCTACATCTTCAGTGACCCTGCTGACCTCCTGCTGGCGGACACCATTGGACTACTACAGGCACTCATACCTCACCGTGCTCTTGTGGCCCCTGTCTCACTCCCTCGAACAAACGTAGGAGAGGCCATCCCCTGCTGTCAGGCTCCCTACCTGGTATGTAACAGTATCAGACAGCCATGAATGAGCCTTCAAGAGGGGCCTCCATCCTACACGAGGTCAGCCAGTGCCTTGCAGACCTCACACAAGCCATCGGGTCCCTGCAAGGGAAACATGCCCTTCTCGAGGAGCAAGTCCTGGCTTCCACTCCCGCTTCTGCACCTACAGTGAGTTTGAATCCTGCCATTATCTTATCTGCTCCTGAACCCGGGGTGCCAACCCCCGAGAGGTTCTCCAGAGACCGGACCAAGTACAGAGCCTTCTACAATGAATGCAAGCTCTATTTTGCACTCCAACCACAGACTTTCAGGTTAGAAGCTACCAAGGTGGGGTTTGTCATATCCCTGTTACGGAACCAGCCCCAGGCCTGGGCTTGCCACCTGTTGGAACTCAGAGATGCCCGGCTGGACACGCTGTCCTCATTCTTCCAGGCGATGTCCCAGCTCTATGACGACCCCCAACGCTCCGCTACAGCTGAATCTGCTCTCCATGCACCTCCGATAGGGCGGCAGAGTCGTCGAAGAGTATGTCACGGACTTTAGGCGCTGGAGTGCGGATATCAGCTGGAACAACGCCACCTTACAGCATCAGTTTCGTCTAGGACTGTCGGAAGGTCTTAAGGACGAACTAGCCCAGGCGGGGGTCCCGAGTGCTTTGGAAGACCTTATCCAGCGGTCTATCCAGATTGACCGCCACCTGCGGGAATGCCGGCAGGAGAAGCCTCCCAGCTTCCCATTCCCCCAGAAGAACGTTCCTGCCGGCTCCAAGCCAACCTTTGCCTCTACTGTGGGGAGGCAGGCCATTATGTAAATGGATGCCCAGTTAAACACAGAAAGAGACTCTTAGGCTCCTCAATGGAGCAGGCATCACTGCCGGTCAGACGGCCCACCTAGCCCTTCCCATCTCCTTCCAACAACCTGGAAAAGCTGTCTCTGCCACGGCCATTGTGGGCTCAGGGGCGTGTAGCTGCTTCATCGACCTGGACTTCCCAGCCAAACACAGAATGCCCCTCCAAGCCAAGAAACAGAGACTTTCGGTGTTCCTGGCCGATGGATGCCATGTCAAATCTGGACTGGTGACCCAAGAGACGCCTCCTCTACTGGCCCCCACCCTCTCTGACCACAGCGAGTTCATCCAGTAAGACACAATTGCCTCGCCACTGTTCCCAGTCATCTTAGGCCTGCCCTGGCTCCAAGCCCATGACCCCCGGATTAACTGGACTTCTGGACTACTCCAGTTCCAATCCGCTTACTGCCGGGAACACTGCCTTCCTACATCTGTCCTGCCTTCATCAACTTTAATGTGTCTGGATTCTGACCAGGCACCCTGTCCGAAGGTGCCCAAAGCTTATGATGAATATTTGGAAGTGTTTAGTAAGCAAGGGGCAGACACACTCCCCCCACATCGCTCCTATGACTGTCAGATTGAGCTCCTTCCTGGAGCAGAAATTCCTTTTGGATGGATCTTCCCGTTGTCTGAAAAGGAATTAGGGGCTCTGAAAGAAGATGAAAACTTACAGAAAGGGTTCATCCGCCCTTCCACGTCTCCAGCCGGTACGGCATCTTCTTCGTGGAGAAAAGGAATCGCTCGCTCCGCCCCTGTATCGATTACCGGGACCTGAATAAGATTACGGTGAAGAACCGCTACCACCTTCCCTTGGTACCAGAACTGTTTCAGAGACTGCGTTCTGCTACCATCTTCACCAAACTGGACTTAAGAGAAGCTTATAACCTGTTCCGCATATGGGAAGGGGATGAATGGAAGACAGCGTTCCGCACCCGGTTCGACCATTATGAATTTCTAGTGATGCCACCTTCCAGTTCTTCATTAAAGGCATCCTTAAGGACTTGCTGGAGGTCTTCGTGATTGCTTATCTGGATGACATCCTCATCTTTTCATCATCACTCGAGGTCCATCAGAAGCATGTCAAGGAGGTTCCCTGCTGCCTTCGCCAGCATAAGCTCTATGCCAAACCAGAAAAGTGTGAATTTGAGCACCAGAGCATCCAATTTCTGGGACTGATCATCTCCCCGAGTGGTATCGAGATGGACCCACAAAAAGTTTCTGCAATTCTTTCTTGGCCTGCACCAACCGATAAGAAGGGGGTCCAGCGATTCGTTGGATTCTCCAATTTCTATTGTAAGTTCATCCAGAACTTCTCGGGTATTATCTCCCCCATCACTCAGCTTACCAAACAGGGGGTCCGGTTCTACTGGTCCCCGGAAGCTCAAACCGTCTTTGATGCGCTCAAGGGACTTTTTACATCTGCACCAGTTCTGTGTCATCCAGACCCCTTTCTTCCCTACATCCTGGAAGTGGATGCCTCAGAGAACGCTGTTGGGGTAGTCCTCTCCCAACGTTCGGGTCTGAAGAGTTCTGTCCATCCGGTGGCCTTCTTCTCGAGGAAGCTGGCCCCAGCGGAAAGGAATTATGATGTAGGTGATCGGGAGGTTCTGGCCATAAAGGCTGCCCTAGAAGAATGGAGATACCTGCTGGAAGGTGCAGCCCACCCAATATTATTTTACACGGATCATAAGAACCTCGAGTATCTCAAATCTGCCAAACGCCTTAGACCCCATCAGGCCCGATGGGCATTGTTTTTCTCGAGGTTCACCTTCCACATCACCTATCGACTAGGATCAAAAAACATCAAACCTGATGCATTATCACGCATGTATGAGGATCCTAAGTAACCAACAGCACCGGACACCATCCTGCCAGCTGGAAATTTCCTGTTGCTCCACACCGACCTCCTAGGAGTACCAAACTTCATCAAGAGCACCTTGCAAGCCAGAGACGGCCTTCTTTGGAAAGGGAATCTAATTTTTGTCCTCAAGGAGATCCGGATCACAGTTCTTGACTTCTGTCATGACCATCCCTAATCAGGTCATTTTGGAGTCCGCAAAACCATAGAGTTGGTGCAGCACACTTTCTGGTGGCCCGACTTGGAAAAGGACTGCAAGGGATACATCAGGTCCTGCCCTATCTGCACCCGAAACAAGGTCCCCCGGAGTAAGGCATGGGGTTTGCTCCGACCTCTGTCGGTACCAGAAAGGCCATGGGCCAGAATTTCTATGGACTTTATAGTGGAACTACCCCCCTCCGAAGGTTGTACAGCTATCTTTGTGGTGGTTGACTGACTGACAAAAATGGCCCATTTTGTGCCCTTAATGGATACACCCTCTGCCTTGGAGACCGCCCGGGTGTTCATTAAGGAGATTGACCGGCTCCATGGAGTGCCCATTGATATTGTGTCCGACCGGGGGGTGCAATTCACCTCCAAGTTCTGGAAAGCACTGTGAGGTATCCTTTTTTTTCCCCCAATCAGACTTGAACGACTATCTCCATCAAGTTCTCAGATGTAACTCTTATATGGAGTAGTGTTCTTGCGCATCATCTTGGTGTTTGCCTTATTTTTCCATCTATTCTCACTTATTCTTTATACATAACTCAATAAACAAATCCTTCTATAAACATTATTTAAGAAAAGTTTTCTCTCCAACAACACTCAACGTTAACCCTTTTCACAGCTATAAGTTTACACACTATTTTCTTCTCTCTTTCCCCTCCTTCAGACCAGGAACCAGACGCCGGGAAGCGCCTACTTATCTCTGTCATCCCGGTGAGCCCCACTCTCATCCCGTATGACCCATCTTCCCCAAATTCGATCAAGCTCAGACGCTTTGCCTCTTCTCCTATACACAAATTTTTCATTCCTTATAACCCCATTCACCTCTTTCTCCCACTCTGCCCTACTTGGAGGTTCCACTGATAGCCATTTTCTATCAATCAGCTTTCTTGCCAAAAAGAGACACCTAATTATTGCAACCCTTCTACTTCTCCTGTTTTTTCCTTTATCACATATCCTAGTATACATATCTTTGGGTCCATGTCGAGGCCTGATTCGAAGACATTATTTATTTTATCAATAATTTCCTTCCAATATCTTTTGAGCTTGGGGCACCTTCATATCATATGGATTAAATCCCCCACTGGGGCTCCGCATCGTGGGCATCCCTCAACTTGCCTCCTCCCATACCTAAACAGTTTTTGGGGGGTTCTGTATGCCCTATGCAAAAGCATCAGATGTTACATAATTTAGGAAGGGGCCAGCGTACATTGTGGATCTGCTTCCAAAATTTGTTTCCAGTGTTCCTCAGGTATTGGCCCCAGCTAACTTTCCCATCCCTTTTTACAGGGTAACTCTAGGCCTTCTGTTAATTGCTCCCTTATACCTTTATATATATATATATATATATATATATATATATATATATATATGAAATCAGCCCCTTAAGGCCACTTGCTTGGGTCACTGTGTGGTATCCTTAACATCAGATTGTCACTATCATCTGCTTACCACCCCCAGTCCAACGGGCAAACAGAGCGAACAATCCAAACCCTGGAACAGTACCTTCGCTGTTTCTCCTCATTTGTTCAGGATGACTGGGTGTCCCTCCGGCCGATGGCAGAATTTGCCTATAATAACTCCTGCCATTCAACCACCAAACAAACTCCCTTCTTCGCAAACCTTGGCTTTCATCCTAGCTTCCTGCCTGGCTTAGTCCCCGAATCCTCAGTACCTGCCGCTCTAAGCACCGTGGACTTTTTCAGCCGCAATAACAAGCTGCTGCAGGACACAGTGAGCAAAGCTCAGGAGGACAGTAAGAGAGCATTTGATAGAAGGAGGAAAGGAGAGAAACGTTTGCAAACAGGAGACCAAGTATGGCTAGCAACAACCAACCTGAAGCTGGCATGACTGTCAAGGAAGCTGGGCCCTAAATACCTGGGACCATTCCCAGGAAAGAGAAAGATTAATGAGGTCTCTTATGAACTTTCGCTACCCGCAAGTCTAAAAGTCCATCCAGTGTTCCATGTCTCTTTATTGAAGCCAGCGGTGCCAGACTCCTTCCCCGATTGCAAGACAGGACCACCTGAACCTATAATGGTTAACGGGGAAAAAGAATTCGAGGTAGAGGCTATTTTGGACTGTAGGAAAAGGAGAGGTCAAACGCAGTACCTGATCAAATGGAAGGGCTTTGGACCAGGGGAAAATTCCTGGGAGCCTGAACAAAATCTGCACGCCACAGACTTGGTAAGAGACTTCCTTCAAAACCACCCACAAAAGAAGAGCCAACTGGGCATCCGGAGTCTGCCCGTAATGGGGAGGGGCAATGTCAGGAAGCCTGCGTAGCTCTTCTCAGGAAGGACATGCCAGCAGTATCTCCATGCTTGCTGGCACACAACGGCGCGCGCCTGTGCGCACGCGTGCGCAAATTCTGGCGCCAAACAAAGCCATTTAAACCCTGCTGATGCACCAAACGGGTGCTGTCTGATCTAAAGCATTACCCGTGTTAATCTGCAACCTGATATCCTGCTCTGAACCTGTTTCCCGACCCGGCTTGTCCACAACTCTCCTGCTATCCGCCTGCACCTGATCCCGGCTTGTCTCGACCACTCTTCTGCCTGCTCCTCTGTACCTCGCTGCCAGCCCCTTGCCGAACTTGCTTCCACCTGACTCTGTTCCTGTACCTGTTGCCATCCAGACCTCAGTAGCTTCCAGCTGCGCAAGTCTCTCCAGCTCAACTGGGTAGCCTCCATCTAACTGCACCTTATACTCCGCAGGTCATCTCCAGCGACCCTGCTGACCTCCTGCTGGCGGACACCATTGGACTACTACAGGCACTCATACCTCACCATGCTCTTGTGGCCGCTGTCTCACTCCAAGTGGTCCCTCGAACCAGAGTCGTAGGAGAGGCCATCCCCTGCTGTCAGGCTCCCTACCTGGTACGTAACACCTTCTCTATATCCTCCTCCCCCACGATACAAAATCTTATACGGGCCACTTCCCGTAAGGGTCTAATTTTCCACATGTACTCTGTCCTTATGTCAACCATCCAAAATCCCTCCTTACTTAAATGCAGGTCTTCATGGGTCACAGACATAGGAGAGATAGATGATGAGCAGTGGGACACGGCATTAGAATCCCTCTCAGTAATCTCAGTTTCTGCCTCCCAAAAACGTTCTCAACTCTTCATCTTTCATAGGTCATATCGTACTCCAGCCAAACTGTTTGCTTGAGGCAGAAGAGACACTCCTCTCTGCTCAAAGTGTGTAGTTCACACAGGTGACTTTATACATATGACCTGGAGATGTCCCAAACTGGCAAGATACTGGGCTGAGGTCATTCAAACCATTACTGAAGTAGCTCAACTTCCTATCTCCTTTACCCCACTGGTGTGCCTGTTGGGAGCTATAGATGAGGAGATGTTCCCTAGAGGCATATACTACATGATCACAAGACTGCTATATCTAGCCAGAAAGTTGATAGCAAGATTATGGATATCGACATTCCTCACCTACTAAAGCCCAATGGATACATTGCATCAACAACACCCTCCTTAGAGAACAACTGGCTTACCGTCACTGCAATGCATCTCAAAAGTTTGATCTTATATGGCAAAACTGGCTATCTAATACCTCAGTAGCCCTGGTACAACTGGTTAGAGACAGATTGCTGCAGATGTATGTCTAACAGGAAGTCTTGAGCATGAACTCCTAGGTTTAGGGCATAGTATGTTTGACGCATATGAACAAAAAGGATTTAGGTACCCGAGTAAGCCCGATAATAAACCTAGGTAGTCTACAAGGTTTATCCACTTTATAATACTTTATGTAAATCCCAGGGAAGGGGGGAAAAGGAGGGAACAAGCACAGATTGGAAGTCATGTATTATTTTCTTTTATCGTTTCTCATTCATTAAATGCCACCATTCTTGAGATGTATTACAATGACTATACCCATTTGATGCATATTACCTTGCTATTCTGCACACATCAATTGTAATGCTGTACATCTACTATGGATACTGTAATAAGTGCATGTGCATTCTTGTTTGACGGCAATAAAATATTGTTTTGATTTAAAAAAAGAATACTGTGTCCAGTTCTGGAGACCTCACTTACAAAAAGAAATTGAGAAGATAGGCGACTTCAGGAACTTAATACGTACAGTCTGAAAGAAAGAAGGGAAAGGGGAGACGTGATTGAAACCTTAAAGCACATCAAAGGAGTGAATAGGGTTCAGGAGGTTGTCTTTCAATATAAAAACCAAAATCAAGAACACTGGGACATGACCTCAAAATAACAGGAGGAAAGTTTACAACTTTGATGCTTTGATAAACTTCCAGCACAGGTAGTAAGCCAGTCAACAGTAAATGGCTTCAAACATGAAATGACCCCTCTTCCTCCTCCTCTTCCTCCTGTGCCACATCCTCTTCCATCATCGCCCGAAGTGTTTTGTCAAGGAGAACCAGAAGTGGGATAGTAACGCTGAGAACAGCGTCATCGGCACTGGCCATGTTGGTGGAGTACTGGAAGCACCGCAATATGGTACACAGGTCTCGCATGGAGGCCCACTTGGTGGTGAAGTGGTGCTGTTCCGCAGAGCGACTGACCCGTGCGTGCTGCAGCTGAAACTCCACTATTGCCTGCTGCTGCTCGCACAG
>BLSH010123942.1:448290-477535 GCA_018402905.1 Glandirana rugosa | reverse complement strand
ATTTAGTTGGGGTCACGAAGGGAAGTGGACACCGTCAAAATACTTCTGTCGTGTCGGTGGAATAGATAAGTTCCCCTATCTACTTACGTTTATGGCCGACGTCTTCTCCCCTGGGTCGTCCCGATGTTACAGTGACGTCAACACGTAAGTATTAAAGGAAATCGGGGTATTGACTTCCAGGTATCCAGGTATGGAGGCATTTGTTAAATTCAACCACATAAGATAAAAAAAAAAAGGGCCTAGTCATAGCGAGTCTGGAATAAGTTATGACCGGAGAGTAGAGGTGAGTAAAGTGTAAGTCGAATAGTAGCACCCCAGCGAAGTGTAGTAAAGGTCCGAGGACACACGTATAAATTAAGTAAGAGTTAAGAAATAGAGGGAGCAGGGGGGAGATGGGGGGAGGGAGGGGGAAGGAGATAATTAGAGAGGTTTTCAGGTAGCAGGAGGGAAAAGAGAAGACTAAGGGAAGTAACGCTAGAAGTCCAAGGACGAGGGAGATAAAGAATTGAGAATGAATTAAATATGCACACAGGAGCCTGGAAATGATGTGAAGCGACCCCACGATGATAAGCTGAATGTGAAATGAGTGGAGATGAGAGGCCAGTATTGAATAAGGTCTGAGCGATACTGATCCGGGAAAAAAAAAAATAGAATACACCAACTTAAATTGTTTACGGAGGTATGGACCTATGGACCTTCAGTTATGGGGCTAAAGGAAATTATGAATGCACAACTGCAGTGACATTGTAGCCCTGCTGGGTCCCCTCTTCTGCAGCCGGTATTTGCATTCATCTATCCCCTTGAATAGATAAGGTGGCTGTGCTGTCTTCATAAAACTGCCACAGGTGAAGGGAAGCACTGGGGTTGATTTACTAAAGGCTAATAAAGCTTTCACTTTGAAAGGGATGTTGCACTTAGCCAGGGAATTTTCCCCAGTGCTTAGTGAATGTGGTGAAATTTCACTTTACAAAGAATGGCCAATAACATTGAAGAAAATTAATAATAATAAAATATATGACTGGACATGATTGGATCATGATCAGCACAGCTTCATCTCATTCACTACGTTCTGGGGAAAATTCCATGCAAAGTGCAACCTCTCTTGCAAAGTGAACAGTATTTGCCTTCAGCAAAGCCACCCCACTGGGTCACTGAGACCATTTGCAAAGCACCATTTCTTTCATATTGGAGTACCAAGATTGGCCATAGCTTGGGAACGACTCGTAGCTTACATACAGCTTCATCTCTTTCCTACCATAGACAGGGTGACAGTTAAGGTGACTGTGCTGTCTTCATAAAACAGTGACAGGGGAGTGAAAGCAAGTAATATATTATCAGTTGGTGGAGCATGGGTAATATCAGTAATATACAAAATTGATAAAAACTCTTTCCCATTTTTCAAAAATCGAATTGTTTTTAGTTTTGTTCATGTTCCCACTGAAGAGACGTCCTCTGACTTCCTGTCCCTGTGACATCCATCATTAGAACAGGAAATAAAGAAACATCTCCCCAATAAGGGCACAAACAGTAAAACATACATGACTTAGGCTTTAACCTTTCCTCGGGGTATCTAAATCAAACGCATTTTGCTTGTAGTTGGGCTTTAAAAAGATAATAATGTATAATAAAACTGATTTATATGTGTGGGAAGGAGAAAAAGGATCAGTTTGCTCACCATAGCATCCTTTCCTGTGTTCTACTGTCCACTAGAAAAAATATCAGTGCTGGACTCTGGTTGTTATGAATAAAACCTTCATTTTTCCTACTGTTTTTATGAAGCAGCCTTGGTACAAATGATGCTTTGTGGAGATTTTGTGGAGTACTTTGCTGGCTCTCACCCCAGAGATGTAACAATGGTCAGCACTAAACATTGCTTCTTTAGT
The DNA here is from genome assembly GCA_018402905.1 of Glandirana rugosa. NCBI lineage: Eukaryota > Metazoa > Chordata > Amphibia > Anura > Ranidae > Glandirana > Glandirana rugosa. The sequence continues at coordinate 475,652 of BLSH010123942.1, read as the reverse complement.
GGCTGTCTACCTGAAGCTTAAATGGCCCTCATGCAGTTGCTGACTGCGGAGAATTGTCTGGGAAGGACTGTAGGCATATCTGTGGACCAGTCAGAGAAATCTTGAAAAGCATTCACTCTACTGCATTATGATTCTGAGGACAAAATAATCAGCATTCAAAATATTTTACAGCTCTAAGGGGGATTATTTAGGAGGGACGAAAGGGAGGAGGAATGAGGGGAAAACACCACACACAGTCAACAACAACAAGAACATATGTTGAAGGTAATAAGATACACGGCTTTATGGGTGTCGGGAGAGAGAAGAACGGAGTGTGTTTGTACAACTTTAATGACGCGGTACTGTTCAGTGAGCATATATTTGAGATATATTATATGTCTAAGGAGGAAAAATGGTGTCCTCTAAGGGTTTGTGTAAGTAAATAGTAAAAAGTTTAACCCCTTTGCCAGTCAGAAGAGCTGCATTGCACCAACTACAATAAAACTAGACTAGACTGGCACAGCTACTCTCCACTAACAGACCCGCATCAACAGACTAATGAGCACTGCCTTTGCCCCCACCTCCTTTTTTCTTAATTAGTCAAGCTGCTCGTTAGAAGCAGTCATGTGACGAAATGTGTCAGAGAATAGAATCATTATTATGATTTATTAGGGCAACAAATATTTTATAGCCCCTCTGTGACACCAAGAGAACACAGCGATTTGTGTTCTACTGGGTAAAGGTGTACAGACAATTGTATACAGGCAAAGTCCCTGAAGGACAAACAACATTAACCCTTCACTGCTACATGCACATGTTATTGTGTGACTTAAAGAAGAACTCCCCTAAGCACTTGTTTTACCCCAAGTGATTTTTTTTTTAAAATATAATTTTTTGTGCAAAAAAAAATTTTTTATTGGGGCACCCTCTAACAGCCACATACAAATCAAAATCATAAGGCACTATGTGTGACCTCCTTCTTAGCATTCCTCCCACTGACTTTCAAATCTTACAACAGAAACGGTTGAGAAAATGAAATATTCTAATAAAGGACACCAGCTCATTTGGGTATTTGCAGCCCTCTAATGTTCACAAACTGTGCACATGTGAATAGATTGTACATAAAGGGTATGTAAACCCAACATTTCATGTTCCTGGTATGTGCCTGCTGTAACAAGTACTTGTAGGATAAAGTATCATGTTCTCTTCATATTGCTTCCTTTGTCTGAAATCCCTACCAGTCCCTCTGCTTTCCTATTAAAAACTGACCACACTAAGCATGAGAACACACTATGGTCAGTTCTCTAGTTGTGCTGGAAACTCAGCCTGCTCTCCTCCAAAGATCTTGTCCTGATCCCCCCCCCCACACACACACAGCCATTCACTGGGAAGCTCAGTATGCTGCTGCTTCTTCTTATGCAGCTGAGAACAGAGGGAATGTGATTACATATAAAAAAGGGGAAAAGTGTATGAATAATGTTTTTATATATATATATTCTAAACTGAATACGTTGTTTTACAAGGTGATCATTTACAATCACTTTAACAATCCAAAATGTCAACCATAAGAAACAAGTAAAAGTGTTTTGTCCTCTAATTCATAAAACATACATATATAATGGAGTGTATACAGTCTAAACCAGCTTTTATCAACCTTTTTACCCCAAAGGAAGCCCAAAAACAAATTTTGTGTCTCAGAGGACCTTTACTAAAACCACTTCATTGGGGGTCAACAGCAAACGAAAAAAAGCCCTTACTTTGCTAGCCAGTGGCATTGGACCTGGAACTCTGGAGGCACCAATAGAAGAGAGGTCATCCAGTCACAAGAAAAACCTCAGCAAACTCTGGAGGGACCCTAGAGTTCCAAAGAACTCTGGTTGAGAATGGTTAGTCTAAACATACTACCAATGGCTTTCATTTTAAAATTTACATATAGATATTCTCATAATGTTTATCAGATGGACCAAGATATAAATAAATATACAAGGAAATACTGCCTGTTTAATAAGTAGACTTTTTACAAGTGCAGTGCCCAATTTAGTTTATTGATAGAAAATCACTACATCCAATGAGTTTCCAAGTCTAGTGCTTTTAGCCATCTTGGCACCACCTTGTTCTATTTAATCTAGGAAGCTGTAGCAGACTACAGTGGGCTAACCAGTGGGAGTTGGGGTAGATCTCTGATAGAATGCAATATTCCCTTTTTAATATTGAAACACTGAGGGAATGGCGCTGTCTAATTAAAGCAAGAGGCTTGAATATTTGTGTAAATATAAGACACCACCTAAGTGCAATAGGAAAACTGCAAATAAATAACTTAGAAATAAAAATAATCCATAAGCAAATAAGAAAACTGCAAATAAATAACTTAATAACTTAAAAAAATATATATGCAATATTCAAAACTAAAAATAGTCCATATGAATATAGTGTATCCAGTCCAACTCTATAAGAGTCCAACCATGAAACATGTGACTTGAATTTCAAAGGTGTAATATAAAAAAAGTTTTTTGAAAAAAATATTATATATATCAAAATTCCATCAAAATAGTGCCATCAAAAAAACAAAACAGAAAATAGATGATAAGGTGACTTTAGTGCTTCATCTGTATATATATGGTGACCAGGTGATTTCCATGCGTGCTCCCCCTCATAGGTCCCTACTCACCACATCTCTGCACCCCTGCAGGGGTAACCCGCATGAAGTAAATAGGAACTTTATTCCTGTGCTCCGCTCTCCTGCTTCCACTTGCCACTTTCCCGTTCACAGTGTCCTCTCCACAGGGGTTTCATATGGGAAGAACAAGGGATCCGCAATAGTGTAATTCAATATAAAACTGTGTTTATTATTTAAAACATATGCAGGAAAAACAAGGATAAAAGCACGTCCTTCGCTGGTGTACAAATCAGGCAGTGACACCTGCTGTTTGAGGAAGGTAGGATCCCTTGTTCTTCCCATATGAAACCCCTACTTCATGCGGGTTACCCCTGCAGGGGTGCAGAGATGTGGTGAGTAAGGACCTATGAGGGGGAGCATGCGTGGAAATCCCCTGGTCACCATATATATACAGATGAAGCACTAAAGTCACCTTATCATCTATTTTCTGTTTTTGTTTTTTTGATGGCACTATTTTGATGGAATTTTGATATATATAATATTTTTTACATATTTTTTCAAAAAAAAAATTTATATTACACCTTTGAAATTCAAGTCACATGTTTCATGGTTGGACTCTTATAGAGTTGGACTGGATACACTATATTTCTATGGACTATTTTTAATTTTGAATATTGCATATATATATTTTTAAGTTATTAAATTATTTATTTTCAGTTTGCTTATTTGCTTATGGATTATTTTTATTTATAAGTTATTTATTTGCAGTTTGCCTATTGCACTTAGGTGGTGTCATATATTTACACAAATATTCAAGCCTCTTGCTTTAATTAGACAGCGCCATTCCCTCAGTGTTTCAATATTATTATTTCATTCCCTTCATCGGAGGGAGGTTTGAGGAGGCAGCAGTCTTAATACTATCTATCCTAAGCGCGGGATAGTTTTGCTACACCCCAGGCTTTTGTACTTATGCTTTTAAGGGCTCAATGCTTATGGGTTGTATCATCTACTTCCCATGTTAGCAGCAAACCGATGTTGGCTTGCGTACACTAAATAGGGGCACTAAGATTACATTTGCCCACGTAATAGAGCAAGAGATGAATAGATAGGGTAAAAGAGTCAACATTCCTAGTTTGAGATCATGCATAGTCCATTGTTGAATCCTTTTGGTGCACATATATAAGATTAGGCAAAAGACGAAAACATAAAATTGAGTGGGCTTGGATATAATGAAATGAAATGCATACCAAAATATGGCTAGTAGATCACATCTACTCAAACTGATCACTTCATATAAATAATTTGATCCTGCCTGACTACTCATCAGTTTAAGTCATTCTCTTGCACTCTGCCTCACCTGTGTTTCACTCATAATCTCTGGTGTCTCATCTGTCTGCAGTATGTCTGCCTTGATAGTATCAAGAGCACTTAGGATCCAGCCGTGCTGCCTCCGTATCTGCTTCTGTAGCTCCTTCCATTGAGCAGTAATCATCTGCACCATCTCCTGGAAACCTGTTTCAAAGTGATACAACATGCTGAGTGCAAGAAAAATACTCAGGATAAATCAGCAAAGCTCTAAATGTGTGTACATGAGAAAAGACACAGTGTACATGTATTTGGTACTGCTTGAAGCAGTGAGCTGCTTTGCTGTCATATACAATATGCAAGCTTTGTGTTGGTGTCTTGTGTTGCATTCTGCAAGGCTCATAGGCTCTAAATATCATGATCATATGGGGGATATTTAGTAAGGTAAATGCAATTAAAAAGTGGTGTTTACCTTGAATGGCTATTTACTGCAAACAGCTGTGACCACTTAGTGAGCATCTGCAGCAAAGCCAAAATTGTTAGCACCATCACAAAGGTGGAGGACACTTTAACCTCTAGCGAGGCATACAGCTGGCGCTCTTTCCCTGACACACTCCATTAAGAATGTTGTAAATCAGTTGTAAATAACTACCTGTGACAAAACGTGTCGGCATATATCGGAAGCCAGAACTGCATCGCTTCCTGCCAACTCCGCCACAGGAAAGAAAAAGAGTGCCCTCTGGACGCTTGAAGGTAAATGGCAATAGGTATGTATAATTTAGACACCAGAAGGAGGATGAAGACCAGTGCCACTTATGTTTGGTTTTGGCTGTAGTGGAATGAATCACTCAGTCAAAGGGGGGTTTAAAAGGGCTGTCTAATTATCTTTCACAATCCCCAAACCAAATACACTTGTTATTTATGCTCTTCTACACATTCAATGTCATTTGCTTCTGTGGGCAGTACACAATCATTCCTTGAGATATTTTTACTAATTAACCATCATTATCATTGTAAGCAGTGGCGGTCCTTCCATAGGGGGCGCACAGGCGCTGCTCCCCTATCCATGCATCCGGCCCCTTGATCTACATGCAGGGCGACAGACGCATGGATTCCAATGGGGGATTTTTTTTTTGAAGCACATGATTAGAGCCTGAGGCTCTAATAGGCTTCAAAATAGAATGGGCTCAGGGTGCAGAGCACTGTGCCCGAAGCCCACCCGGTTGTGTGACAATAGCAAATGAATATTCGCTATTGTCACACTAGTTCTCTTCCAGGCCTATCAGGAAGTGGGTCCTGAGCTCCGTTTCCCGATTAGCCGAAAGGAGAAGCTATGCTGGCTGCCATGGGGAAGAGGGAGGAGACGTGAGGAAGAAGACGCATTGGAAGCTAGCCGGCCACCCATCCCTCACCTGGAGTGAAGCCCAAGGAGAAATTACCCTGGCCGCGAGAAGGAGGAGGGAGGAGACGCAGGGAAAGCCGGTCACCCGGAGGGAAGCACGGGGTAAGGCTGGATTCACACCTATGCATTTTTAATGCTTTTTGCACTGCAGTCCATGTAACATGGTAGTGCAAATCTGCAAAATGCAAAAAGCACTAAAAATTCATAGGTGTGAATCCAGCCTAAGTGTTGTGGCCAGGTGACCAAGTGTCCGGGGGGGGGGGGTTTGTCTGGCTGTGCACTGTTTGCTGCCCCCCCCTTCCGAAAAAAAATACCACCGGCCGCCACTGATTGTAAGTATTTCAAAGATGCACAGTGGCTAGCACTGATATCTTGTAGTTCTGTGGCCCTAAGCTCTAAGGCTCATTCATATGTGTGTTCAGCCCCACACAATGTGAAGAGCCTTTTGTTTGCTTACCGTGCTAGCACTGAGCTGTGTGCAGGCAGCCCATATTAGTAAAATGGACATGCATCAGCTGTATGTGCTCACCAGGGAAGTGTACACAGGCCCTGATGCAGAGCCTATGCATCTTGGCCATGCACCCATGCCTATACACCTGTCAAACTCAACTGTGCAGGAGAGTTCATACAGCTGATATGTGTCCATTCACTTATATGGGCTGCCTGCATGCAGCTCAGCATTCAGACAGAACAGTAAACAAATGGCTTTGCACCCTGTATGGGGCTGAGCATCCATGTGAATCCTTAAAGTACAACTAAAGGCAACATACATATTTTAGCAAATCCTCATATAAAGACCTGAAAGTTACATATGGTAATAAACATAATAAATTAAATGTTTATTTTCCTACCATATACTGCAATTGTGGTCTCAAATCCCCTTCAGCAGACCTCCTTTGCTGTACACAAGTAATGATGATGGGAGGAGTTGAGCAGAGCTCAGATGTAATTTCCTGTCAGTGAAATAGCTTGTCTATCTATCAGTTCTCCAAGCTTTCTATCATGCTCAGTCTATTTTACAGAACACACACCCATCTGCCAATCAATAGCTGGGTGTGTGCTGTGTAAAAAAGGCACAAGTCATTACAGACAAGCTAGGTCTAAGATCTAAAGCAGTGAGCAAGCAAAGGGGGGACATGAGTGTGAGTAGGAGGGGCTTAATGGGCCAGTCATGGGCGGAGCCTAATCAGGATTTTGTGTAGAATGAAATCCCTCAGCTTCCCATGTGATACAAGAGCCCCTCCCCCACTGATGTCAGGATGGTTTTTGCAGAGAGATAGACGCAAATGGAGACAACGTGTTCAACACAGGCAATTAGAAAACCAGAAAGTAAAGTTGTCACTTCACTAAAGGAAGTGCACATGAGAGCTGGAGACAAGGTAGAGATCTCACCATCCTTACTGCTTTTTGCAAAACAATCAGTGACAGGTTTAGCAGACTGTATAGGTGCATAACGTATTGATTTCTTCATGTTGACCATAGTTCTACTTTAATTTCACTGTATTGCGGTGGGTTTTCCCCAGGTGCTCCAACATATTCCCATATGAAAAAATTTCAATGTAAAAAAAAAACAAACTCATAAATTAGCTATTGTTACTTAAAGACTATCTCTAATCTGTTGGTGGGTACTTACCATATTTCACTATAGAGGCATATGGACTTAATGGAACAGTTTATGCTCAACTGCATAAAAAATATATTATTTTCATTTTGGACAGAGTGGGTAAGGGTTGCAGCCTCTGTTGGGCTTGTATTAGCAGTCTGTGTACCCACTGTCCTTTCCCAGTGTCAGGAAAGGAAATTATAGGAGACCTCTCCATTTGGGACACCTTCTTTTTCAGTAAAATGGGGCAGGTTAAAACCTTTGTCGGGTTATTATCACTGCTTGTGACTTCCCGTGACAGTGACAATTGCACCTATCATTTCCTGTACTGTAGTAAGTTAAACTCTCACCAACACTGGAAAATTTGTGCCTGCAAATTCCCTAACCACCTTCTGAACACTGGTCATATAAAACTTCATCAAACTTTACGGGAGATTTACTAAAGCTGGTGCACTCTGAATCTGCTGCAGCTGTGCATTGGAACCAATCAGCTTCTAACTTCAGCTTGTTCAATTAAGCTTTGACAATAAGCCCTGGTTCACACTGACAGCGGGAATTAAATCAGCTGAACTCGCACCATGCATGTATGTCCCGATTTCAGGTGCGAATTCAGAGACATCTGTGCGGGTTCCTGCACAGACTTCAATGGAGATCGCACCTGAAATCGCCAAAAGTAGTACAGAAACGACTTTGGAAATCGGTGTGGTGCCGCAAATGCAGTGTTGCACCGATTAGGACAGTTCCATTGCCGGCAGTTGCTGCCCATTTGGCATGCATTTTGACATGTCAAATCGCATGCCAAATCACTGCAAAGTGAACGAGGGTTAAAACCTAGAAGCTGGTTATTATGCACAGCTGCACTAGATTCTGTGTGAAGCAATTTTAATAAATCTCCCCTTTTTTTTCTTGTTCACTCTTTAATGAATGAGGATATAGAGTTTCTTGTGTGTAATCACAGCCTTATCACCAGGGATAGTATTCCATAAAGACCACCTGGATTGTACAAGTATGTCAGTTGTCTGTTTATTTTTGGGGTGCATTCTCTGAACTACATACAATTCCAGTAGTCCTCATCCATCATGTTCAATGCAACCCAAAAATAAATGACCTGTTTCATCATACATATTTATTTAGAGGCCTATTTAAGAATGCCGTGTAATGAGGAATGATGATCTGAAAACCAGATTTCAGATTTCCCCTTCAGCAGTCAAAACAATGAACAGATGAAATCAGTTCCGCACAATCCTAGAAAATCCTACATAAAGAGAAAACTGGTTCAATCAATACAATTATTGAATCGCTTAGATTATAAAACAAAGAAGACACATCACTAACTGCCCCTAATGATCAAAGATAATAAACTTCAATATAATTTTCCACACACCATCACTTGTGGACAGCACATTAAATCATTGATGAACTGGAATAACATTCACCGAAATCATAAGACCAATTGTCACAGCAGGTTTTATTACAGCAATAGATGGAGTTTATGTACCACTGTCCAACTGTCGGGACCGGCTTCCCTCCAAGCACCCATCAGGTGACAAAAATACAACTATCACTAAGAATCAGTCCAGGTGTTTATTGTCCACCTGCAGGCTGGGATTCAATCTGTTCTATATGCTATATCACTGTCATAATGTCCTGCGCACAGCGGGATTCACTTGACTAATACACTGTAGGTCTCTGTAGAAAGACAGAGCCACATGACTTTATTGAAAGCAGTTATTACTGAGATACATCACATATCTTAGATCAGCCATTCTCAACTAGGGTTCCTCCAGTGGTTGTTAGAGCAGTGGTGGATTGACCTCACATGATAATGCCTGCATAGTGTTGGGGCCAATGTCACTTTGCAGAACAAAGTGCATGGCAACTTTACAGCCTCTTCTCCTGTTTCACAGATAAATGACCACTAACAGGATTGTCTTTTTGAGCTGTCTGTAAAGCCTCGTACACATGCGACGATTATCGCACATCCAACTTTTGTCCAAATCGGCTCTAGGCAGTTTTGTCTAGCGTACTGACGGTAGGCGAGTAATTGTCCAACAAAGCCAAATGTAGTGACGTGTTAAGAGCGTATAAAGAGGAAGTTCAGGTGAATGTGGTTTGTGAATTAGGAACACAGGTTTACACGACCGAGCACTTCCTGGATTCCGAGCATGCATGTTTGCACTTCCAACTTTTGTTGGCCAACTTCTGTACACACAAGCCAACAATCGACCAGCGCCTTGTTGGCCAATAAAAGTTTTCTAGTCTTGTCAGCCAATTTCTGTTGGACAACAATTGGAAATTGGCTGTCGAATTGTGCGTACTAATGGTTGGATTATCAGCCAACAGGCTGTTGGACGACCGTTGTTGGCCAACAGTCGGACCGTGTGTACGGGCCTTTAGAGATGGATTCTTCCCACTCACCTTAAAGCCTCGTACACACGTGTCGATTATCGTACAACCGCACATCCAACTTTTGTCCAAATCAGCTGTCTGCGGTATTGTCTAGCGTACTGACGGTAGACAAGTAATCGTCCAACAAAGCCGAACATAGTGACGTTTTACGAGCGTATAAAGAGGAGTTCAGGTGAATGTGATCTGTGAATTAGGAATGCAGGTTCACATGACCGAACACTTCCTGGATTCCGAGCATGCATGTTTGCACCAACTTCTGTACACACGAGCCAACAATTGGCCAACGCCTTGTTGGCCAACAAAAGTTTGCTAGTCTTGTCAGCCAACGTCTGTTGGACAACAATTGTAAATCGGCTGTCGAATCATGCATACTAAAGCCTCATACACATGAGCCGATTGTCGTACGGCCGCAAGTCCAACTTTTGTCCAAATTGGCTGTCGACGGTTTTGTCTAGTGTACTGACGGTAGTCAAGTAATCATCCAACAAAGCCAAACGTAGTGACGTGTTACGAGCTTATAAAGAGGAAATTTAGGTGAATGTGATTTATGAATTAGGAAGGCAGGTTTACACGACCTGGATTCCGAGCATGCGTGTTTGCACTTCCAACTTTTGTTGGTCAACTTCTGTACACACGAGCCAACAATCGGCCAATGCCTTGTTGGCCAACAAAAGTTTTCTAGTCTTGTCAGCCAACTTCTGTTGGATGACAATTGGAAATTGGCAGTCGAATCGTGCGTACTAATGGTCGGATTATCGGCCAACACGCTGTTGGACGACTGTTGTTAGCCCGTGTATGGGCCTTAAGTGTAAGGGGATTCTTCATGGTGACGGCCAATGTAAGGGGACATTTCTTTAGAGACCATCTTTGTAAATCGACACTACACTGACAATCAAAGTAAGTATGTCTGCCTTCATTTCTTTTCTGGCCATTATTATATTGATTCATTTTAGTTTCATAAATAGTGTTGAAAAAAATATTGTCATATAGAGCATGAGGTTGTTAATAAATGTATTCATGTGGGTGTCAAATACTCATTCTTATGTTTATTATTATACCTTCATCTTATTGATCATGTTGATGTGCTTTAAGCTGTAGATACAATTATTTTAAGCAGAGGCTCCCGGAGACCTAAACATTTATTCATGGGTTCCTTCAGGGTAAAAAGACTGGCTTAAATGGAATTCCAACCTTCAAGTGAACAAGAGACGTGACTATAAACTCTTGAACAGGTACCCAGCTGCAAGAGGGTTTATCTCCATGATTAATGCTGTTCATTACAAATGTTGGATAGTTGATCCTGAGGACCAGCCAGTGGAGAACACACTTAAAGGAGAGCTGATCCTTAGTGGCTCTAAGTCTGAGAACTGAGCGATCACATGACTGCTGATCACTCAGTTCATGGGCCACTGTGAGCAGACAGCAATGACTATTATTCACCAATCACTGCTCTGCCCTTCCAGCACTCACTGGAGTTGTGGGCTAGGAAAGGGGTGGGAGTGGCTGGCTCATCCTCTCAGTGGCATGCCGAGACGATGAGCCAGCTGCCAGTCAGGCATCTGGGAGGATCCCAACAGTATCATCAAGTTCTTCCCAGAGCCTGGAATGACTCACAGGAGAACAAAAATAAGTGCACCCTTGTGACCCAGAAGAGAAGTAAAAAAAGTTTTGCTCATACTTCTCTTTTAATCCCTTGCTGAAATATGAAACCTTTTATCAAGAGAAGTAAGACATATTACATATAGTAATCACATCAGATTTCTTAAAGTTAGAGGTTCAGCTAACAGATATAAGAGACACAGATTATTGCAGCTCTGTATTCATTAATACATCATAGCACAGAATTCTTAGAGCATATGCTATTCACATGTCTCATTCTATCACACATCCCAAAAATGAGAGGATTATTGCTCATTTCAGGACAGTGGACACAACCATGCAAATTATTCCTTCAAGTCCCATCAGCCAAATGCACATCCAGAACCACTGGTGCAGTGCAAATACAGCCTAGTATTATTGAGCCATTTAATATAAGCTGCATACAGTTGTTTCAGGTTTTCTTGTTTTACCATCAGTTAAAATTGTTCAAGTAATGCATCAGGCATTCTCAACCCATTGGTATCAGAGCAAAGTTATTGCATTATTTGGCATCAATTATTTTGTATTACCACAACAATCACATCTTATTCTTGAAAAAAATCCCTTTTACTTGAATATTTAAGCAGTCGCTGGGTGTCTGAGAATCATTGGCACCTCAACCCTCTAGTTTTAAAATATTGCAAAATTATATAGAAAGTGGGATTTTTATGGTGCAAAAAAAGGACATTTTCAAACCGGAAAATTCATTAAAAATCTTCAAACGTTTATTACAAAAATATTAAAAAACATTTAATCATCATTATAGATCTAAACCTGAACCATAACAAATGCAGTAGACTCCATTTTCTCTACATGTTTCGCCAGAATATGGCTTCATCGGGAGACTTATCATGCTTCCCGTGTGCAGCAGGTCCATGTTTAACACTTATTAATCAATCAATAGTTACCTTAATGTGTATAGAAAAAAATAAATACTGCAAAAATTGGGCTCTAGTATCACGGGGTTAATGGAGAAGAACACTGGTGAAACCATAAAAGGGAAGATATCAACATCTCTACATGGCCTCTCCAGGAGAGAAACTACAATTTTAAAGTCTGAGGTATTGACTGTATGGTATACTGGAGATTACCAATACCTCAAACTTAAAAGCAATTGTAGTCAAAACACTGATTTTGAGAAAGAAGCAAGGGTCCTACAGTACTGTCTATTAAATAGGGGCTATAGTCAGTCATGTGTTAAAAAAGCCTACCATCGTGCAAAAATGCAAGATAGAGATCAATAAATACATACCAAAAAATACAAATCTGAGGACCAAAAAGTCAGATTATTAACCAGATATGGAGGTCAACACAAAAAAGTATGCCATATTATTCAAAAATATTGGCATTTATTACTGGCAGATGATGTAGTATCCAAATACATCAGTCCATATCCTCAGATCACATATAGGAGATCAAAATCGTTAAAAGATCATTTGATTCACAGTCATCTAGCAAAAAAGGCTACAGGTTCCCCTGTCGCAAATGCAATTTTTGTAGATATGTTATGAATGCTGATGAGATTTACTTACCAAATGGCAAATGTTATAGGCCCAATTTTTCTGCTAATTGTCAATCAATAGGAGTTGTATATTATATGGAATGTGAGTGTAAAGCTTTTTAAGTAAGAAAAACCAAACAACCTTTCTTTCACCGAATAAGGGACCATGTATTCCTGGTGTCTAAAAAGAAAATTGAAACTCCTATCAGCCGACACATGAGCTTATACCATGGGTTCCAGTTGTCAAAAATGAAAATTTTCACTTTGGAGCACCTACCGATGCATGAAAGGGGAGGAGATATTGATAGGCTTCTCCTGCAGAGAGAGACCAGATGGATTCATACCCTGGCAGCCACAAAATATCCTGGCCTGAACATATCCATTAGCTATAAGCCTTTTCTGTAGTGGCAGGATCAAAAATAGCATATCAGTTTTAAACTGATATGTTAAAATGTTATTCATTTATATTTTTCATTATTTTTGACACCAATATCTATATACTGAAAAATAAATCATTTGTTCTATCTTTGTGTAGCGCCCCCATAGTGATAGGTGCGTTTGTAGTGAGTTTTTGCTAGGAGAGGCAAAATTTAGTCAGGCCTGACTGTAAGTGCAGGCCTGAATGTTTTGATCTGAGCTGGGGAGTGGCTCAGGGAGGAGCTGGAGACAGAAGGAAGGAACACCCCTTGGAGTTTCCTCCCCCTTGAGCAGTGAAGGTTCTGGAAAGGGGGGCGGGTGAGGAGGTGTCACTTTCTGATGTATGACAAGGAGCCCTGACCAATCTACAGTCTGGATTGGCTGGGGGCAGGCCTCCTTAAATGACGTCGCTTGAAGACAGGGTGCAGCACCAACCTAGTGGCTCCCCTGTGAAGATCCAGGACGAAGGGAAAGGAGAGGCTGTTGTGGTCTGCAGCTTGGTTGGGGATCTGGAACTCTTGAGTACTGTTGAACAGGGGTCCAGGGTCCCTGAAATGCCGGCTGTATCCTCACCTGTAGACAACCCAGCGGGGCCAGAGTTAGAGAGGGAGGGCGAAGCGCTCCCTAGTATGCCACCTGAAGATGTTGAACAGAGGGCCATAGACTGGGAGTCACCCAGACTGCTGGCTGAATTTGGGTCATTGGAGCACCTGGTGGAGTGGTCATCTCCAAGTGAGGTGTCAGATGAAGAGCAGGAGGCGGGGAGTTCGCAGACCCTCTACTTCTCCCATGGGGGTGAGACGGAGCCCCCTTAAGATACCAGATCGGCTGCAGGAACCCCCAGTCTCAGCTACCAGACCTTCCTTGACAGGCCCTCCACTACCCAGACCAGAGCACCCACATACAGGCAGATGGTGGAAAGGTCCCCAGCTACTCAAGTTAGGCCTGGGAAAGGGAACTGTGTTAGTCTGCCCAGGTTTTCCAGGTATCAAAGGGAGGTCCAACGCCGGGTTGCTCTGGAGTAGGGTCTGGACTACCCCTACATCCCACCCCATGTCATGGACACCATAGAGAGCTCAAGAGAGGAGTGGGAGGGCAACATGACATGGGACTATTTGCATGTACCCAAGCCCTTGCGGGGCCCTGAGAGCAGCTGCTGGGAGAGGTTCAGGGAGCTGAAAAGGGAATAGAGCCTTGGGCAGTCTATCAAAAAGGACTGTGTGTTGATAGTGAAGCCCAACCAGCCCGCAAGGAGCTACTCTACTTCAGTTCGGGGAGAGGGGGACCTGCGAGTGAGATTGCCTGATCCTAACTATTATGTCTAGGACTGTGATGTAGTACAGCCTAGGCAGCACCCTCCATAGACTGCCGGAGGAGTAGCAGAGTGTGCACTTTCCCCTGAACTGCAGGACAAACCAGCCTGTCACCCTGTGCCCAGTCGAAGTGACTGTTTCACTGTAAGGACATTGGGGTGAAGTTTGGTCCTCCCTCCATTATTTGAGGACCTGTTGCTCAGGGAGGGGCCCCTCCCATGAGGAACCTTTAAAGAAAACAAAAAAATAAAACTGTGGACTTTCTTTGTTTCTGCTCCTGCAGTGGGATCATAAGCCCTCACTGCAGGGCAGGCAAGTGAAAGAAGTACAGAAAAGGACTTGTGTTGTTCTGTTGCTCTATCAGGAGGCTAATAACCCCCTTCTGGTAGACTGTTTGGTATCATTAATTAGTCTAGATAGTTGTGTTCCTCTTCTCTTAGGATGTCTGGGATGGAACAGTTGTTCATCCCCATCTGTCAAGAGCCAAGACAAACGTCAACTTTTCACTACTAACTAGGCGGGTGGAGGGCTCCTCCTTTGGGAGAGGTGCTCTGACTCAGGAATGTATAGTAGTGTGGTATGTGACTAGCTGCAGGGCTCTGTAGTCAGGAAATGTAAAATGTGATAAGCTGTATAGTGTAAATATTACAAAAACAATGGCAGAGATATATTTTTGTACCTTATTTATTTGTACAGTTTTGTATGTCCCCCTTCCAAGTTTGTTCCCCTTTTCCCCTTCCACTTTTGATTTTGGGATGCCCATGCTCCTGGGCCCAGGAGCTATTGTTGTAAATTTTCAGCTGGGGACCAGCTGATGTTTTGGGGGGGTGAGTGTAGCGCCCCATAGTGATAGGTGCTTTTGTAGTGAGTTTTTGCTAGGAGAGGCAACATTTAGTCAGGCCTGACTGTAAATGCAGGCCTGAATGTTTTGAACTGAGCTGGGGAGTGGCTCAAGGAGGAGCTGGAGACAAAAGGAAAGAACACCCCTTGGAGTTTCCTCCCCATTGAGCAGAGAAGGTTCTGGAAAGGGGGACAGATGAGGAGGTGTCACTTCCTGATGTATGACAAAGAGCCCTGACCAATCTACAGTCTGGATTGGCTGGGGGCAAGCCTCCTTAAATACAGTAGTCTGCCAGCAGGGGGGAGGAGAAGTCTGGAGTGGAAGTGTGGAAGATGTAGCAGAGGTGCTGTGGAGGCCTCTACCCGGGAGGGAGCCCCCAGTCTGGGGGGGTGACTTTGAGGCCTGGAGACTCGGGTGCAGCCAGGAGTGGAGGTGATTCCTGGAGCAGCACAAGGGAGTAGGAGAACAGCAGAGGTGCTACTGCGAACACTTTACAGGATCCACTGCAGTCGGTGAGTGACAGACCCTGGGAGCTGGAAGAGAAAGGTTGGAACAGTCTGGGAGTGTAATAGTGGACTGTCTGTGGAAGCCTTGGGAGCCAGTAAGGGGAAGGAGTGTCACTGTAGGGAAAGCAGGTTGTGGGACCTGGAGGAGGGATGGGCTTGGAGTTGTAGTCCATCAAAGGCCTGGCTAGCACCAATGTACTAAGCTACATTTTGAGGAGTCCAAGACCCTGGCCTGTAACGGGTGGTCCGGAGGTCCTGCTGGCAGTTTGCAGGCCTCACCATGTGCTAGCTGCGGTGAAGAGAAAGGAGTTATGTGAGCCTGATAAATTTCCCTTCAGGTCAGGAACTAGGTGATGTGCTGGAGAGAAGTGAAGGAGCAATAGTCTGCAAGAGATGTGCTAGAGAGACGTGAAGGAGCAATAGTCTGCAGAAGAGATGTGCTGGAGTAAAGTAAAGTGTATACACGGTCGTGTATATAGGAGGTCCCATAACCAATTCTTTGGGCATCCCACAGTCACCCCTTTTCCCCATCCTAGTTAAATCCCCTAAATAAAACATACACAAACAAGAACCGGCCTGTTCAGTGACTTCGGATGTGTGAGATATGGTGGGATTGAGGGCAGCTATAGGGTGAACCACAACTACCAGCCACTCACAAGGGAGCACATGGCTACATTTGTATTATGTATGTTTTGTACCGTGTTTCCTACTTGCAGTTTTGGTCCATTGTTTTTCCTTTATTCCCCTTTATTTGGGGATAATGAGTACTGAGAACGTTGAATAATAATAGCATTTTGGGGAACCAGTATGTCTAATATGAAAACAATGTTTTCTAATGTGTTTTACTAGAGAATGACAGTGATTTCTGATTTATATTCTAGGTGGCGCTCTAATTGTATAGAACCCTATTTAAATGAAAAGGGGTCTATCAGTGATGGAAATAGGTATGGGTGACCATACGGACACCCAGGGCATCATTTGGGGGTCCATACTAGGTTTTATTTTGGGGGGGGGGGCGCTCCTGCATGGCACAGTTGTTTGAATGCTCATTTGCTGCCACTACGGTGGAATGTTGTGTGGGATATTCAATTCTGCATTGACCAAAATGGGCAGGGTGGTGTTTCTATTGCCTTTGCCCTTTCCATTGTGGGCTTGCCCCTTTCCAACATTGCGTTGGCTTTGTTTACTCCGGATGTGACATTTGACGTAATTTCCAGTTCCTGTTCTCAGAGCCCAACGTGGACTGCGCATGTGCGCCAATTAAACCTAGGTGTCCACGCCGCTGCTGACGCCACTGGCTGTCAGAGTGGTGGAAAGGGGGATAAATAGACGCCAGCTTGCAGCAGAGGTGTGCGGTCCTACAGGCCACGCACTAACAACCATTCAGCAGTAAGGTGAGAAAGTGTCACTCACTGTGGGGCCTACTTTTTGGCCAGCACTCTTGAGTAGATTTGACTTATTGTTACATGTGTGCTTTTTAGGTCCACAGTGAGCCCTTGGTATCCCTAGTGAGCCCTTTTGAGGCACCTATTTGTGGCTGCTTGCTGCTTGGTAATTTTCCTTAATTATGCAGGTGAGACAATTTCACTATAGGACATGCTTTGTGTCAGTATGCTTATTGGTATACTCTTTGGTTCATTATATTATATATGTTTCCCTAGGTTGACAGTGAGCCTTGTTAGGCATCATCTGTCACTAAGTGCTGCTATGAAATTTCTTTTTTTGGAGGACTGTCATCATTGCTCACAGTGACTGACTCACCTTTATATACAGGTAGATAATTATTTCCAGTACCATTTAGTGTTGGAATTACAATTTGTGAATATCTAAGCCGTGGTTTCTCTCCTGGACAGGCCGTGTAGAGACGTTGATATCTTCCCTTCTATGGTTTCACCATTGTTCATCTCCATTAACCCCTGCGACACTGGAGCCCAATATTTGCAGTATTTATATATTTCTATACACATTAAGGTAATTCTTGATTGACTAATAAGGGTTAAACATGGACCTGCTGCACATGGGAAGCATGATAAAATGTATGTGAAATATTAAAAAATTTGAAAAAATTGTTTGTATATGGTTGTGTTGTTTATCTAAAATTGTTATTTTTTTTTTTATTATAGTGACATCTATATGCAGTTTCGATCATTAAAGTCTCCCGCTGAAGCCATAGTCTGGCGAAACATGTAGAGAAAATGGAGTATACTGCATTTGTTACGGTTAATGTATAGACCCATAATGATGATTAAATGTTTTTTAATATTTTTGTAATAAATCCTTGAAGGCTTGAAGGTTTTTAATGAATTTTCCGGTTTGAAAATTAATTTTTTTGCACCATAAAAATTCCACTTCCTATATCCTTTTGCATCCCTTTTACTTGGTTACTAAAATACCCCCCCCCCCCCCAAAAAAAAAACACTCAAAAACTGAACTACTCAGTACCTGGAGCCATCTTCCCTTCTGCCACTGCATTAACCATTGTTACTATTCATGCTAGTACTGTAAAAGTCAGAATTTTTTTTTTATCTACATTAAATAAATGCTTTAATAATACACTTCTTATTTTTCTCTACCAAGGCATCCAACTGCTCCAGCCTATGTAACACCCTCCAATAGATAAACCACAATTCAGACATTGATTGATTCAGACCTTCCTTAAAAAATTGCTTTGTTTCCTTCGTTTTCCGTTTGTAGAAATTCTTCTGGGTTCATCCTTATCATGATCAGGCAGTATCATTTTTGCCTTTTTTGCTTGTATTCTATTATTCTTCTTCCTCATCTTCCTCTTTCTCAAGCATCACAGGTTATTTTATATCTGCCTTGTGATTCTCAGTTTACCTCCTAGGAGGGACTTTCTTTTCCAGGACATCTTTTCGCTCCTCCTATTCTTCCACTTTGGGTTTATTCTCTGTTTGCTGTTTTCTTCTTTCCTTTGGGGGCACTGTGCATATTAATGCCCTGATTCTTGGCGTAAATTGTATATTTTAACCTTGGTGCATTCTCTGGAAACATGGCCCTCTTTGTTGCAATTAGTATGCCTCACTTCCTGGCATTTCTCATTTTATGTCCATACTTCTTGCAATCCCTGCAGAAAATACCCATGTCATCAAAAAAATGTCCCCATTGATCTTCTCTAACACTTGAACCCAGTTGGGGGGGCAGGAATCTTCTTTATATTTTACAACATACCAATGCTTACCAGTTCATATGCTAAGCTCAATGTCCTCTCTTGGCACATAGGGCGAGTACATTTTTACCACTGCAGCAATTTTTTCCTTATAGTGTGGAATAATCTTTACACCATCTAAATACCTGTCCTCACAACTCTTCTTAACCATAGAAAGCAAGTCTTTATAAATTCTGCAAGTAGAACATTGTTGAAAACCCTCTGCCTTGGATATTCCAGAAAAGCCAAATTTCCCTGTTCAGTTCTGTTGCAGTCCAAGGTCAGCTCAAATGAATTGATTTGATGACACCAAACATGTTTCGGACTTGTAGCCCTTCCTCAGGGGAGATAGTGGATATTTGTACTTAGGAATCAACCATATAAATGCAAAAGATCAGTAGAACCACATTAAATTCGGCTTGAGAGGGTAGCTGCATGGCAACACTTCATAAGGGTCAGGGAGCACAGCAAGTGGCCTAACATACATTCACAAGGCCCACGATGGGGCAAAAGGCCCCTGTGGCATCAGCCCACGGCAGCAAGTATCTTATGGTGAGATGTATTCCAAATGCCCGCACATAGCACGCTCAAACAGAGGGAACCTCTGGGAATACCCACTATCTCCCCTGAGGAAGGACTACAGATCCAAAACATGTCGGGTGTCATCAAATCAATTAATTTGGGCTGACCTTGCTTCTGGCATTGGCAACGCCTTGGATGCATCTGATGTCTGTAGGCTATATTAAGTACGATATTAGGATGATATGTCAATGTATATACGGCTTTTTGTTGTAATGTCATATTACTAGGACACATGTCCTTTTTATTGAATGTTTCTACAATAAAAATATTATTTTTAACACAGTTTGATATGTGGTTCTGCCTCCACAGTCCATGAGGGGTTTTAGTGCACCATATGCACAGACTTTTTGTTTTATTCTTCTTAGTCAGCACAGAATGCACATGCGTGCATGCTCCAGAACAGCTCCAAAACTCCCATTTGTATATTTCATCTGTGTGTTTGCTTGGAGTTTAGCTTTAGATCTGATTTCCAGGCACATAGAAAACACCATTCAATACAGTAATGTAGTAGTTTCAAAATGAAAACAATTAAAACTAATCAGTAAATTAGCAGTACAGTAATCAGTAAATGCATGTTTTTCCATCACTGTATCTCGCAATCAACCTGCCCACACATGGATCAAAATTCAGCTGGTCCCTGCTAAACCAGACAAATTTTGATCCATGTATGACCAGCTTTAGGCCAATTCCATTGCATTGCTCTGTGCTGTCCATGTATTGAGTGAAGTCCTGATGAGCCATCCAAAATTTGCTCCTCGGGTGGCCTTGTCAGCTGCTTCTGGCCCAACATCCTTCAACTGAAAAACTAAAGGAGACGGATGGAATACTGTCAGTTGAACAGCACCGGAATCCTGCAGCACTGCTTGGATATTTTGTCAGAATGCAATAGCCACAGAGGAGATTTGTCTACCTGCACTGTTCAGTGTGGATGGAGAAATCTGTTAGATTTTTTTTGCTCAGCCCACAGACTGACTGCAAAAAATCTACGCATAACCATCTTAAGACTACAATTACACCATAGTCTGCAAGGAAGTTCAGAGCTTGGTCTCACCTTACTGAACAGAATTACAGAGTATTTGTAAGGTAAAACAGTTCATGTGTATTTCAGCTGTAAATGTAACAGTTTGCGAAGAATTCACCTGTAAATCACTTTATTTCACACGGTTTAAGAACCTTCCAGTAGTGTACTGAGCAAGATCATATACTCAAGCATGTCCAGTTACTGTCTTTAAAGCGGAGTTCCACCCAAAAGTGGAACTACTGCTTTAAGTGTAGGTGACCCCCTGACATGCCACAATTGGGAGGGGGGGGGGGTGTAAACCTGGTTTTGACAGATATCCAGCTCCCACTTCCTGTCCTTCGCCACAGCGATGGACGGAAGTTCACCTGTCCCCCCTCCCTCCCGGCGATCTTCTGGGACACGTCACAGGTCCCAGAAGATTGCCCAGCCATTCACAGCAATGTCGGCGCTGCATGGAGGAGGGGGAGAGGATCGAGGCATCGCTGGACCCTGAGACATGTAAGTGTCTGTTTATTAAAAGTCAGCAGCTACACTTTTTGTAGCTGCTGACTTTTAAAAGGGTGGAACTCTGCTTTAATTGAATTACAGCAAGGTCTGCGTTTATCTGAAAGCAGAACTAAACCCTCCTATTCTTTACAGCCAAGAAAGTGCACATGTGATCAGTTTTGACATCAGATATTTGATGGCTTGACAGTTCAGCTGAGAGCACCTGTGCAACTGTGACAGTTAATATTTATGGCATGCCTCAAATGTTTTGGGAGAGCATTAAATTCATGGGTTTAGTTTTGCTTTATTTTGTAGTATACAATGAACAGCGTGATGCAGAGCCTACCTTCCAGTGTCCCAGCTAAAGAGCACAGGCAGGCACAAATGAGCAGCTATGGAGCACTAGCATTTCAATATAGGGCTAGGACCTGAATAAGATGGCTTGGTTGAAAGTAAGCATAAAACACTATAATTACTAAGTTGCTCTATGTACAAATTCATGGATGTTAACTTTGCTATATTCGCATGTATCCTTTAAAAATGAATGGAGTTTTTGTTACGTAGAAGATTCAATTTAAAAAAAAAATAGAGTATTGGGTATTCATGATCTGAAATGCGATTACACCAAGGCCTGAACAGAAGA
Source organism: Glandirana rugosa (assembly GCA_018402905.1). Taxonomy (NCBI): domain Eukaryota; kingdom Metazoa; phylum Chordata; class Amphibia; order Anura; family Ranidae; genus Glandirana; species Glandirana rugosa. Next base: position 454,223 of record BLSH010123942.1, on the reverse strand, counting down.
GTGACCAGGACCCAGGAGATTATCATAGTTATTTAAAATAAAGACCTTAGGGTATGGCAGGTGGGTGACTATAGAGCTATGCATAACAGAAGGAGCAATATGTGTATATAACAATCTCTGTCACTGTAAGTGAAGGTCTCAGTGTTAATGTAAATATTAATAATACATCAAAAGTCAGCTTGTTATTTACTGACACACAGTATGATACTCATCGTCACTGTGTGCCTTCCCTGTACCTCATTACTATTTCATGCAGAATTTCATGCTTTAGTAACAAGTCACAGCTGGGAGTCTCACTGCATACAAAGGGCAGCCTGTACCATCTAAACCCCGTAAGATAGCCAATGACAAATACTGCCCTCTCTAGTAAGGCGGATGGAAACAGAAGAGAGGATGGTCATGGACCAATTAACCCTTTTTACTATTAATAGAATAATCCATCCCACGTAGAAGAGGCTACTGTCCTAATAGTTATTGTACTGTATATGGTCAAAACAGCATTATCTCATATTTGATAAAAATCCACAATCTTTACATATAATTTACATTTTTCTTTTTATTGTCCACACCCAAGAAGAAATATGCAATATATTGCAGCTTATCAATCCTTAGATGTGCTGGCTGCATTCATTTAGTTTCTTCAGGCTTTTTTTCTGTAATGATCTTGCCATTAATGCGATAGTAAACCGATGTGTGTTTTTTTTTTCTGGAGCCTGCAAGGAAAGCCATAATGTGCTAGTATACATAACATACTAGAACTTTATGTGAAACTTACCTTAGAAGCACTGTCACGGCTGACAATGCTTCCATCTTCATCTGTCTTCCTTTCCGTGTTTGCAGACTCGGGCTATCCCTACTAGGTACAAATTATGCATGGGAGTTTACTCCCAGTTTAACACACTTCCTGTTCTAAAGAGGCAATGCTCACCCAGTGTACTGCATGCATGGATCAGCAGCATTGTTACCCTGTGTGCATAGGGCTCATGGAAGGAAACGTTTGAAGAAAGACAGCGCACACAATGGGGAACTCACAGTCCAATTTGCAAGACCCTCTTTCAGGTGCTCAGGCTCAATGTGCCCTTTCACACTAAAGCACAAACAAATAAAAGGATTTAGCCAGCAACTCTGTAGTCCATATAGCGGTTTTAATGGTCGGTTACAAAAAGTGACAAGCAAAACAGCTGACGTGTTTCAGCAACAGCCTTGGACAGCCTTGGTCATAGCATGCTATGACCAATGCTGTTGCCGAAATATGTCAGCTGTTTTGCTTGTCACTTTTTGTAACCAACCATATAATATATTCGTCGCCTCCGAAGACGTCAGATGACGAAACGCGTAAGCCGGAGCCTGAGACGCCACAACGCACACCCGTTCATTCGGCAGAGACACGGAGATCCCTTGGCGTGTTGAATAGAAGCGCCACGGCAAGCTCGTCTGACTTCTCTCCTAATTGTGAGTTAGCGGAGCACTTAGGTGCTGAGATATTTCTACCCTATACAAACTGTACACTTTGTCTCCCTCTGTATGGTCCTGGATCAATAAATGGAGTGATACCGGACACCGGGATTCCCCGGCAGGACCCTCATACGGCAGTCCTTTGGCATAAGGCATACACGATTGCAAGGTGGTCCTCCAATATTTTATAAGTCACGTTTATATCTCACTTTAATCACTTCCTAGTCACAATACTTGTTTCATTTATAGTATTTATGAGTGGCAGTTTTCATATACACACCTGTTACCACTATTAGACAGAGTTACATGATTTGCTTATTTCAGTGAACTATTTCGTTCGCATGCACGTTTGGGTTTATCATTAGGCAGCGCCATCTGTCCTCTCCACTTAATTTCAACCATATTATATGGACTACAGAGTTGCCAGCTCAATCCTTTAACTTGCTCATGGAAGGAAATCACCTAACTGAAAGTGGAGTAGTCATATCATGTGACAATCTTTATGTTTGAAGAAGCGTACATAGCAACATAGCAAATGTACATAGCAACATTTATGGTATAACAGGGTTGCCAACCCTGTAAATTTACTGATAGTTTGTAAAAATGAGTGGTTATTACAGCTGTCAGTAAATGTCTGTTTGAGAGATTTGATGTCAGTAAAAATCAGTCCTTTTTTCAGGCAGGTTAGTGTTGGCTCGGCAAGTGTAAGAAAGAACCCCTTGACAGCTTGATGCCGCACCAGCAGCCACTTATCCAAAGTTTGGAGCCAGTTGGGATTATTTTTAAAAAGAAGCAGGCCGGAGCCAGTGGTGGAAGGATCAGGCAGCCACATTTGCCAATCATGCTCCTCTAGTTCCAGCTGCGGAGTGATCTCAACTTTGCTCTGCCTGCTGCCTCTCTGCATAGATAGGTTGTTGGATTCCAGTGCTTGTCTGGTGGCAACAGCTCCTGAAGCCTGTGCCCACAGCCCCATGTGCCCTGCAGCTACTCTAGACTCTCCTAATGAGGTACTGTCAAGTAGAGGGATTTGGAGTTGGGAGTAGAGCACTGTACTGGAGTAGGGGCCAATTTGGGGGAAAAGGGGGCACCCCTGTACTCTGCATGCAACACACCCCTGAACCTTGCACTCTGTATGCAGTACACCCCTGAAAATGGCACACTGTATGCAGTGCACCTTTGAATCCTGCACTCTGTATGTAGCGCACCCCTGAAACCTGCACTTTGTATGTAGGGCGCACATGAATCCTGCACTCTTTACGTAGCGCACACTTGAACCCTGCACTCTGTACTGAACACGCACGTCTGATATTTAATGCCTCTTTAAGACCCGCCAACTGTTAGTGCAAGAGGTGATACTGCTGCCTACTGAATTTATTTTTTTACCAGCCAAATGGGAATTTTGCATTGAAATACTGGGTCACAACCACAAGCCAAGCATTTGTCTTGGCTTGCATTGAGCTCAATGGGTAAGTTTGACAGGCGATGCTGTCTGTGAAACTTGAAGTGTTCAGTTAAAATTGCCCTATGAAGCTAAGCATGCTAAGTAATGCTATATTCATTTAGAGGTAGGTGGTCATGGAGCAGTTCTGTTTAATCATCCACTTTTAGGCCAATCCCACTATTAGACACAATCTGGTCATGCCCATTGCTCACTTTTGCATGCATAACAGAACTTATCCCAGCAGGGTGGGCAATAATTTGCCATGCTGTGTTGACTTTATAAATGTAAACCAGGCCAATTACCTGTTATGGGTATTGTCTGCATTTATAGATTGTGTTTATACCATTTAAATATTGATTGTTTTATTTTCTAATTGGAGTTTTCTCATTTTTTTCAAGCTGCCAGTAAAAAAAAAAAGGGCTGTGTCAGTAAATTTTTCATGTTCTGTCAGTAAAAAAAGTTGCGGGAGGTTGGCAACCCTGAACATGACACAACTGCAAATAGTTAAAATGTATGTAAATCCTAAAAAGAGCTCCTCTTAGGGTACACTCGCACTGGGCATAGTTGAGCTGAACTGTACCCAGGTTCGATTGTCCCCCGTCCCCACTGATCTACACTCATATTGGACTATAAGTGTTCCCAGGCACACCATCACCTCTGACAACCAGAACACAACGATCCCTGCTTCTCTGCTCAATCATCTATTGAAAGTTCTGTTCTCAGGCAAGGTTCCACTCACACTAAAGTGAACTACACCTAGGACCACCTCTTCCAACTAGCCCTGTACACAGTGTACTTAATCATTCTCATGGCATGGTTCAGCACACTACTCATAAGGACCAGTGTGTGCCCACACTTGTTGTGAGTGCTCACTGAGTGAGTACATCCTTATTTCCTGTGTTAGTCTGTTAAATATACAATTGAAAATGTTTTGTTATATCTGTTTAATAAACTCAAAAAAATACCTGTTGAACCTTACAAAAATATGGCAGTTTATAACTTCCTATAGTGAGTTGCAACAACACAATGCATGCTCTCTTTTGAAATATCAAGGAGTCTTAACAGCCCTGGCCAGGTCACCATGTACAACACATCACCTACCCATATGTTAGGAAAGTGGGGAGAGGAAGCTATTCTGTAGTTCAAATTAGAATCAAGCAGCCTAGGGGTACAATGCTGCTCCTGCATACGTACACTACAGTATATAAGCATTGTAATCTAAGGGAAAGAAGTCTGTTAGTAGCGTTAACATCAGATGACAAATAAAAAAAAAATTCAATATATTACATATTTGTGCTAGGGCTTAGATACACCCTAAGTTACCCCATGCAAGCACAGTTCACTCAGATCTGATCATGGGTAATGGGATTAAATTTTTGACCCTTTAGTCACTAAAAAACACTTATACAAATGTATTTTCTGGGAGTTAAAGTATAACACAACAGTGTGAACATCTGAACTGAGACCGCAGACAAGAAGTAACAAATAAAGGTATCTGCTTTACACAGTTATTTAGCTGAGCCATGGATGGGTTAGCTAAGCAAAAGAAAAAGACTTCACTGCCTGTGTTGTGATGTTTGAAGCTTAATTTCTCCACAATGCCAATAGCTTTAGAGGTGAATGTGGGCTTGTTTAGCATATGTAAATACTTTGGGGTGCATACAGTAGTCTGGGCACAGGTTTTAAAGTTATCATTTAGTAGGTTCTCATTAGCATATGCTGCTTGGCCACTTCATAAGGTAGTATCTATATTGTATCACATTGCAAGCTTATTTTAAAATACCTAAAACTGATAACCTATTGTAACATGCCAACTAACTGCATGTAACTGCAAATCTGTTAGTATTGGACGGTAAAGTCAAATATTTTGTTCCATCCACAGACTCTCACCTGCATTGATATTTGTATGAACATATTAAGATAATTAATGCTCTTATCCTTGAAGCCATTACAAACATTTTTGTTGACTTGTGCTGCAAATTATTTCTCAGAGGATTACAAAATGTAATACACTATAAAGCAATGCATTTGATGAGATTCTACAGCCAGTTTGTTCTAGGTAAATGCACCCCAATACTACACACTGATTAAGCAAACTGGATTGCTCATCCCATTAGATCAATTAAGGGTTGTGGGTTTCAACATATCCTGATCACCTCATCAGTGTGAGGCAGGAGAGATTCATCAGGCAAGCATTTTCTATTTCTCTAGGCATTGTGTAGCTTTTTACTTGAATAATAAAATCTAGTTGGCATGTGAAACTGTACATTTGTTCTTTCTGTACTACTGTTGTATTTTTAATTGAGCACCTCTTTTATTCTGCACAGGGCAGCTTTAATTGGTCTTTTTGTTTCTTGACCACAAGACGTCTGTTGATCGCAGCATGCTTCTTCCTAAAGCCAGAACGCAGCTAGGTGCATAGACTTGTATAGCTTAGATACTTAGATAACCAGCATGTGACTCCCACTGTTATGTAAACGGTAGCGACACCTCAACTTGGCTGATATTTGGCATTAGAGCACAAATGGTGAAAGAATTGTTCTCTACTCCCTAGGGAAGAGGGAATGACTTCTCATCTATCACACAAGTTTTCCAAGAGATAGTGAACACTTTCGACCTCTGCAAGTGCTCATTATTACTCGCAAGGGGACCGCAAAACGATTTGATTATTGCAAGTGATGGTAGGAATCTGTCACATCAGCTGTAAAAACTGGAGTTGTTATTCACTTTCCTTACATATTTCAGGTCACAATGCCCTCTTTTCAGGTTCAGATACCTTTATATGTACGTATGATATTGCTCTTAGTAAAATGGACACTCACCATAAATTACAGACAAGGAGGGAAAAATCAGCAGAATGGATTTCTTCTATTAATAAAGTTTGGGAGCCATGGCTGACAGTCAGTAATTGTGATTCATCTTTCAGAATATTGATGTAATTGTATGCTCAGTATGCTTGGTAAGTTGTTTTACCTGCATAATTTCTCCTCTTGAATTTGTCATAATGCAAACTATACCTCTTTTTTAAAAGTTGATC
>BLSH010123942.1:419194-429840 GCA_018402905.1 Glandirana rugosa | reverse complement strand
TTATATTGATTTTACACTTCGTTTTGCGACACAAATGTGTCAGCTGAGGGCTTTAAGTACCCCCAATGTAAGGATCTCGTCGGTGCTTAACACGTTTTTGACGAGTGGGTGGATTCTATAAGGGGCGGGGCTTATTAAAAGTAGGAGGGGTCACAGGGAAGGGCGGGGCCTGGCGCCCCCCCATCCAAAAACTTCACCAGCCGCCACTGGTACCAATACAGGGCTGCACACTGTAGAAGTTGCGCATGAACAGCCGATGTGGGAGGCCATAATATATACACCCACCTGCATCAATGCTGTTCCTGACATTTATGTAAATGGCCTGGATGGGAAGTGGTTAAACAAAGACTTTAAAATGAATTAGGAAAGCTCAACTATTAGGAAATACAGTCAATACAGTTTATTTTATTTTTTTAATGGTTAATATATTAAGCTGCGTTTCAAATTAATTTACGGTGTTTTGGGAGCATATTTGGGGCATATTTAAGGTTTAAATGATAAAATTAAGCATTTATAGGCATTTTTTTTAACACATCCAAAATTTGCAGTTTTTGCACAATTCGTGGCTGCTCTAGGAATGTAACCCCCATGAATTTCGGGAGTCGACTGTGTAAACACAGCGTTTTGCTTCACATTTTAGTTATATTTGTTATGGTTATCATATATTTCCACAACTTCTGTTACAGTCTGAGCCTGTGTTGGGTAACAGGATATTTTATAAAATATGTTCATCTTGACTGTAAACTTAATAATAATTTGATGTAAACTGAATGCTTATAATATTTGGACAATCTTGGACCTTTGTAAAGAATTTATGCGTTGCTTCCTTTTTGTTTGTTGGACAAATTTAAATTTAATAAAAATGATTGGGAAAAAATGAATAAGGAACGGAACTCTGACAGCTTTGCCCAAAGAAAATGGCAAAGGGCAAAGAATTAGTCAACCGTATTGAATGTGGTCTCCCTGCAGCTGATTTTTTCCTATCACTTACTTACCATGCCTTGTTCTGCACTGTGTCTCTGTATGAAAGCAACCATTTTAATAAAGGCAGGGTTTTGCTTCCTCGTGTCAAATCCTCCAGTAAGAAGAACAGTGAGCAGCACAGTGGTGACATCACCAAATCTCATTCCAATCTGCTGAGACTAAAGCCTCGTACACACGGTTCGACGGTAGTATGCAAACGGTCGTACAACCGCTCGTTGTATGATCATCCGACCGTTAGTACGCGTGATTAGAAGAGCCTACATAAGGCAGTAGTACAACAGAAGTTGGATGAGCAGACTATAAAACTTTGGTAGTACCAATAAGGGGTCATAGGACCGTTGTATCGTGTGTACAGAGAAGTTGGTCCAACAAGTTGTACTGTGTAAAACACGCATGCACAGAAGTCAGGAACGACCGGACGCTAATTACATGCACCTGAACTTTCTCTTTATACGTTTATAATATGTCACTACGTTCGGCTTGGTCGTACGATCGTGTAGTGCATGTCAGTACGCAAGTTACATGATCCAACATACAATTTGGTCCGTTCGGTTGTACGACCGCTGAACAGTATGTACAAGGCTTAACTGTCAGATAGCAGTGACTTAGATTCACAATGCAGATATACAGTAGGTACAGGAGTGCCTTGGCACGTTCACATACCAGGATGTGCACTGCTGTTTTTCAGAAGGAATTTCTTTTTCAGAGTACTGCTTAGGCACAATCAGCATTTATGGATGTTCTGTATACCACAGCAAATCTTCATTTTTTTAATTAAGTTTCAGTTTAACAGGGCAGATGCATCATACACTCTTCCCAACATGTCCATTTAGCTTTAACTTTATAGGCATGGTTGAACAATCATGAGCAGTGAATAATTAGAACTTTCAAATCTGGTATAATTATTCTTTATATTACCTATTTCTTTTCATATAAAAGCACATTTGTGTGTATGTGTCTATAAGGCACAGGACAGACTAAATAACCTACAATCCACTATACAATCATGTTTCTTTTCAAATATATATGGGGCATGTTTTCCTTTTTCTTTTCCTCATTACCTGCTCTGTGAGATACCAGCACCTCCATCAGTCTTTGACCTTCTTCCAGAACTGCATCTTTTAGTGCACAGTGACTGTCCACACTCTGCTTGAAGTTCTACAAAAGATCAAGGAAGAGTCAGGGTGATAAACACATCTTTTAGTTATCACCTTATTTTTGTAATATTTAGGGGAATGATCCATCTTCAGAAAAAACAATTATGCAAATCTGCTGAGCAAAAGTATTTTTGTTGATTTCTAGTACACTGTAGAGGACTATAGTAGAATAATTCCAGAGCAGGACTCACACATACTAGAGTTGTGACGACAAGGGATTAGGTTTCTAAAAGCGTACTTTGACCCAAAAAAACAAATTTAAAATATTGGAGCTTACCAATCCTAAAATGTGGCGGCTGCTTTAGAGATCTACTTTATAAGCTTTTTTCCTTTTCTTACACCTGGTGATCTGGCCAGCAACACACTTTCTGTCTAATGGCTCGTACACACGGGACGACGATCGCGCGTACGACCGTGTTGAATCGTACGTTGACGGTCGTATGTAGCCTACTGACATGCACACGACGGTCGTACATACAACTTGCGGCCGGCCGAACGTGATGACGCGAACGAGCGTATAATGAGGAAGTAGCGTCACCTTTTGGGCTCCTTCATCTAATTTCATGTTAGTTGAAGTGGACTTGGCGCATGCGTGTTTAGCACAATACAACTTTGTTGAACACAGCTGCTCTACACACGATACAACGGTCGTATGCAAGCTTGTTGACACGACCAAGTTTTCTAGTCTGCACATACAACTCCCACGAACGACCATTGTATGTTCAACTGTTGAAAGCATGGCCACAGACGATTGATTCTGCATACAACGGTCGTGAGTACGACGTGTTGAACACGATCGTCGTCCCGTGTGTACGAGGCTTAAGAGTGGCTCCTCTATCTATGGAGGAGCAACACAGACACCTTTGAACAGCAGCACTGTCTGGAGAGGGTACTATTAGATGGATTAGTAGATTTAGATGGACTTAACTGACTAATCAACTAAAGCCTAACTAACACCTTTTAAGCAGGTACAGAAACATTTTTTGCTTTTCTTTTAAATATTTTACATATTCTCTCTATTTAATTTCACTGTTTTAACACATAAAAAGAGGTACAGAAAACAGAGTTTGGGGTTTATTATGTATATGTGTACATCACATACAAGTGTACAATAAACAATGGTATATTTCAATAAGTAGTGGAGGAATTGTTTTTGGGGCACTGTACTACAAGGAGGAAATTCATTTGTTCAGCCAATTTAGCAGATATTTTTTCTTTTTATGGGGTGGGGGCAGAGGGTCAACCCTAGAGATACCCTAAAGAGATAGTGATATGGATAGATGGGGATAAATCACAGCACAATTTAATGGGTGAAGAGAAGAGGAGAGAAAGGTATGTGTGTGTGGGGGGGGTTAAGGTGATAGGTATGAGGTGACCTCAATGCTAGATTTAAGGTCATGCTTGACCTCTAGAAAAAGCTCAGCTCTCTGACAGTAAATCTTTGTAATCTTCAGAAAAGGTAAATTTGTTCCTATAGTACCAAGTGTTTATCTGATGCAATTTTCAGAGAGGCTGTTAGATCCTCCATCCTGGGAATCTTGTTGGCTTTGGCACACACAGGTTCATGGAAGGTGGGGCTGTTTTTATTCCAGCAAAGTGGGATACAAATGTTTGTGGCATTTTTAAATGAATAAGAGTTTTAGGCTGGGTTCACACTTGTCCAACAAACGGACCGTCATTGTGAGCAAAAGTCGCATGACATCACCAGATCAATGTTTCCTTATGAGAGCCGTCTTAACTGTCGGTCCGACTTTGAAAAAGGTTCCTGTACTACTTTGGTCCGACTTCAGCCCATTGAATATCATTGAAGTAGGATCAAAGTCGGATCCTTGTTCTAACCATCCAACTTGTGACATCCGACTTGATGATTACAGCAGCAGTAAAAAGAATTTATCTCACACTGGGATTGTTTTCATTGGTCAAAGGACAAGTCACTATCTCAAAGTCGGAGAAAAATATTATCTTGTTCATTCAAGTCGGATGGAAGTAGGACAGAAGTAGGACCGATGTTACAGGGCAAAGTAGGATCAAAAGTCTGACCGTTTTTGTGTCGGATAGTGTGACCTCAGCCTAAGGCTGGGTTCACACTATCCAACACAAAAATGGTCAGAATTTTGATCCTACTTTGCCCTGCAACATCGGTCCTACTTTGATCCTACTTTGGTCCTACTTCCATCCGACTTAAATGAACAAGATAAGATTTTGCTCCGACTTTGAGATAGTGACTTGTCCTTTGACCAATCAAAACAATCCCAGTGTGAGATAAATTCCTTTTACTGCTGCTGTAATCACCAAGTCGGATGTCACAAGTAGGATGGTTAGAACAAGGATCCTACGTCAATGATATTTAATGAGCTGAAGTAGGACCAAAATGGGACCAAAGTAGTACAGGAACCTTTTTCAAAGTCAGACCGACTTGTGTCGGACCAGTTAAGACAGCTCTCATAGGGAAACACTGATTTGGTGACGTCATGCGACTTGTGCTCACAATGTCGGTCCGTTTGTTGGAGTAGTGTGAACCCAGCCTGAGGCTGGGTTCACACTAGTCCGATTCTCGGACCAACATTAGGAGCACAAGTCACATTGCGTCACAAAAACAATGATTCCCTATGAGAGCTGTCTTAACTGGTCCGACTTGTGTTTTTCAAAGTCGGACCGACTTTGGAAAAGGTTCCTGTACTACTTTTGTCCGACTTTGATCCTACTTTGGCCCATTGAAAGGCATTGAAGTCGGATCAGTGTCTCCACTGATCCGACTTTGGCATGGGACTTATGCTCTGGGGATCTTGAAGGGGAACTCCACGCCAAATTTAAAAAAATAGATGGCATGGGGTACCCCTCCAGGAGCATACCAGGCCCTTTGGTCTGGTACAGATTTTAAGGGGAACCCCCACAACGAAAAACTGCGTGGGGTCCCCCCAAAATCCATACCAGACCCTTATCCGAGCAAGCAGCCCGGCAGGCCAGGAAAGGGGGTGGGGACAAGCGAGCGCCCCCCCTCCTGTACCATACCAGGCCGCGTGCCCTCAACATGGGGAGTATGGGTGCTTTGGGGCAGGGGGGGCTCTGTGCCCCCCACCCCAAAGCACCTTGTCCCCATGTTGATGAGGACAAGGGCCTCTTCCCGACAACCCTTGCCGGTGGTTGTCGGGGTCTGCGGGCGGGAACTTATCAGAATCTGGAAGCCCCCTTTAACAAGGGGGCCCCCAGATGCCGGCCCCCCCACCCTATGTAAATGAGTATGGGGTACACTTACCCATTTACCTGGAAAAAAAGTGTACAAAAAAACACACTACACGGGTTTTTAAAATATTTTATTAAATCAGCTCCGGCGTCTTCACCCCTCTCTTCTCCCTCTCCGGGGTGTCTTCTTTCTTCGGCTCTTTTGTGGGGTCTTCCATCTTCTGAGGGGTCTTCTTTCTTCTCCTTCTCTGCGGCGTCTTCTCCTGGGGCGGAGCTGTGACATCATAGGGGGTGGGGCCTCCGGGTGATGTCAGCAGGTGGCCCCGCCCCATGCCAATATAAGACACAGCACACAGCGGAGAGGGCATTTGTGAAGGAGATTGCGTCATGTCAACATGGGAAGTAGAAGAAGAAGAGAGGAAGAACAGAGGGAAGAGGACAGCGGAGAAGCCCGGCAAAAGAGCAGAAGACGCCGCAGAGAAGGAGAAGAAAGAAGACCCCTCAGAAGATGGAAGACCCCGCAAAAGAGACGAAGAAAGAAGACACCCCGGGGAGGGAGAAGAGAGGGAAGAAGACGCCGGAGCTGATTTAATAAAATATTTAAAAACCCCGTGTAGTGTGTTTTTTTGTACACTTTTTTCCAGGTAAATAGGTAGGGGTACAGTGTACCCCATACTCATTTGCATAGGGTGGGCGGCCGGCATCTGGGGGCCCCCTTGTTAAAGGGGGCTTCCAGATTCCGATAAGTCCCCGCCCACAGACCCCGACAAGCACCGGCAAGGGTTGTTGGGAAGACATGGGGACAAGGTGCTTTGGGGTGGGGGCGCAGAGCCCCCCCTGCCCCAAAGCACCCATACTCCCCATGTTGAGGGCATGCGGCCTGGTATGGTACAGGAGGGGGGGGCGCACGCTCGTCCCCACCCCTTTCCTGGCCTTCGGGGCTGCGTGCTCGGATAAGGGTCTGGTATGGATTTTGGGGGGACCCCACACAGTTTTTCGCCGTGGGGGTTCCCCTTAAAATCCGTACCAGACCTGGCCTGGTATGCTCCTGGAGGGGTATCCCATGCCTTTTTTTTTTTAATTTGGCGTGGAGTTCCCCTTCAAAATCCCCAGAGCACAAGGTGCCTGGCATTGTCGGGATCAAAGTCGGATCCCTGTTCACAGAAAAACGGTCCGACTTTGACCCTATGTAGGACCGTAAATCGCACAGCAAAGTAGGATCAAAGTCGGACCGTTTTTTTGTCGGATAGTGTGAACCCAGCCTTAAAGGTACTTGGGAATGGGAGTCAGGTCATAACATCAGTTATTTTGTGTAAAATATAAATGACATTGTTGGGATGGTGGAGGTATATAGGGAGCTTCTGTATGAATAGAACCTCTGGATATCCTGGTTCTCTCGGACACCATCCAAAAGGACTAAGAACAACTGGACGATGCACAGAGGACACTTGAGCAGCACTTAAAGAGGTTTTACACCACCTTTCTGTGAGTGTTTTTAACCGCATTTGTTCACTAAATACTGGTGTTACTGCATTTAGAAGTGTCTCTCTTTTTAGTTCTATTGACATTGTTGGGATAAAGGCTTTAACTAAATGAATAAAAGCTGACCATTGTAAGCACTCCAATTAGTGTTTAATGGTTTGTCAACCCCATAACTGACACATGGAGGGAGTTCTAAATCTGGTGCACACAGAATCTGGTGCAGCTGTGCATGGTAGCCAATCAGCGTCTAACTTCAGCTTGTACAATTAAGCTTTGACAATAAAACCTGGAAGCTGATTGGTTTCTATGCAGAGGTGCACCAGATTTTGCACTCTCCAGCTTTAGTAAATCAACCCCATGGTGTCACTAAACTCTGTGTTAACATTTTAATACATTTTTATGATAATGCAGTGTGGCACTGCAAAAAAGAAACTCACAAATTATAATAATAAACTGTTTTGCTACTGGCCAATTAGTACGATGTTGGGGGCTTTACCTTTATTTTTTTAAGAGTAAACTTTCCTATAGCCTATTAATATATAAATAAACTCTTGTTACTGCTTGACAAAAGCCTGGAAGCTGATTGGTTTCTGTGCATAGCTGCACCAGCTTTTGCACCCTCCAGTTTTAGTTAATCAACTCCTTTGTCTGCCCAGCTTGGCCTGTTAAAGAAAATTGAAAATAACAGACATACTGGCTGGATCAACAGGTAATAAACTGAAATGGGCTGGAAAAAAAAGAGAACACAATTTCAACCACCACATTTATGGATTAGTAAGCTGCAAGAAATGTAATTCTTGATTTTGGGTTTAGACACACTTAAGAAATTCTATGTGTTTTTTTGGAAATACTTAAGAGAAAGTGAGATGCGCTCCCATTTATAATTTTGTCAAAATGCTAAATTACTCCTTATTTGACCTTAAATGTCTTACATAAATGAATGGGATTATAATACTTATAATGTTTTTGTGATACTGGTGAATGTGTGCATGGGATATGCAAATTAATCTTATTGAAAGCTCCATCCATGCTACCTTTGAAGATGTGTAGAAATCTATTCCTTTGGCAAAAGAAAAACAATGTGCACCCACCCGTGTACCAGGCAACGCCTCCATAAATGTGCCCTCTCTGGCCCAAGAATCTAATTTAAATAACAAAATTTTACTTTTGCATCTGAAAAACTAGGTGTTGTGAGGGTCAATGTTAGACTCAGCAAAGAACCTCAAAAAGCCAGCTACTCTATGAGTAGATGCATGACTGCAACCCCCTTCCCCATACATAACCATTTTCATATGTAAAATTTGAGCGAAACATAAAGAAAGAAAGAAAGCGTGTGCACAACACTGAGAGCAAATGCTCTTTATATCCTGGTTACAAATACAGTAAGCTAAACTCAATGCACATGTAAAAAGTGACAATTCACTCAATTCTAATGAAAACATAAATATTTGACTCCGCAAAGCAGCATAAAACTGGGAAAAGGTGGGGAGCACTGGGGACCAGTGATGGCCCCTCCATAAGGGGTGCACAGTCGCTGCCCCCCTATATATACGTCCGGCCCCCTGATCTACATGCAGGGCGCCAGACGCATGGGTTCCAATCAGGGTTTTTTTTTTTTTTTTTTTGTTGAAGCAAGTGATTAGATCCAGAGGCTCTAATAGGCTTCAAAAAAGAGTGGGCTCGGGGCGCAGAAGCCCACACAGTTGTGTGACAATAGCAAATGAATATTCGCTATTTTTACACTGATTCTCCTCCTGGTCAATCAAGAAGTGGGTCCTGAGACCCAGCACTCGATTGGTTGAAAGGAGATCTGATCAGATTGGCCACCAGGAGGAGGAGGGAGGAGACGCAGAGGAAGCGAGGAAGCAGCTCCTCGCAGCCCGTAGAGAAACCGCCCGCCCCTTGGAGCGCTGCCTGCGAGATGGGGTAAGTGACTTTACCACCCGGGGGGAGGGTGCCGCCCATGACCCCCCTGACCCAGCCTACCAACCGACCAGGGGGTTGTGGATTCCGTCTGTGACACGATCGACCGACCGGGGGGATGATAGTGGGTGGATTGTTTGCTGCCCCCACCAGCAAAAAAAAACAAAAAAACATCAGCCGCCACTGCTAGGGACCTATCAGGTTATCCTGTATGCACATGCACAGACAGGAGAAGAATACACAGAGATAACCTCATCTGTCTGCAGATCATTTTCCACCCAATCAGGGCTATACTCTTTTTGTCTATAGTATAATAAGGGAAAATTACTAAAACGGGAGCAGCCAGAATATGGACAACCAATCAGCTTGAAGCTTTCATTTTAAAAGCATACCTAAACAAGCTGACTGGGTATTATGGACAGCTGTTCCAGTTTCTGTCTGCTTTAGTTTTAGAAAATGTCCCCCAGTGTATTTTCATAATGGAAGCCAAATACATAAAACAGTGGCAATGTAGCTGCAAACTGTCATGCAGGGATTTGTTAACAAAAAAACTCATTACATCAAATTTTGTAATTGTTAAAAACATGGTATATGAGTATACAGATTAGTGTATGTAGAGCAGAAATGCTTTATTATGAGTGCCAACTGATGGTATTCCGGTTTGGTGACAGGTGTCTGTGATAATGTTTTGTTCCCTTCCATTACAGAAGATACGGCAGAGGGTTAAATGTATGTTCTAGATATCTTAATCCACTTAAGTGGCAAACAACATCCATCCAGCACCCATCCTGTGGGCCTGGTAGTAAAGGAAGATGCTCTGGAGGACCTAGAAAAAACAGGAAGACTGAACACCAATGTAGACTGAGCCTAAATTAGGTGAACTTCAGTGGAAAAAACGCAAATATTTTGCAGCCATATAGGATGCCTTGAAATGTCAATGTTATGCCAATTCAAGGAAAGCTAGATTTTCCTGCAATCTACGTTGGTGTGCTGGCTTCCCTCTATACTGTCTATATCCATCTGACACTGCATGGTGGGTGAAAGCCTAGGCTGCACAAAAAAGAAAATAGATTAAAAAAAAATTAAAAAGATTTGTTCTTATTATTATTATTATTATTGTTCTTGTGCTTTATTTTTTGTAATTTTGGTATTTTTAAAATCATAGCGATGGGCGCCAAAGGCCACCACAAGCATAGAGATCTCTAAATCTATCTAAATATTACAACAGTGGTCATGGTTATGTGCCATTTAACCTTCCAGGCCTGGATGCACTGGCCACCCATACCACTATAAATGGTGCATTGTGGCAAAGTGGAACTGCAGGGATTCATACCTGGACAATTTAATGAATTAAAAAAACTAACCAATTGAGCAAGAAACATTAGAAAACCAGGATTCCACCCCAAAAATACATTATCTCTGGAACTAAAATGGTGATAAAGGGGAATTAATCTAGATGCCATGAGAAAGATTTCTCCTCTCGCCTTTCAGGACAGCACCATGGAGAAAGCGTAGCTCCACCTCTTACAGGAAACACTGCCGTGTCAACGCCCCTTTAAAAGCGGCTGCTTCCACCATGCCCTCAGTCTTAGTGTTTCCTCCGTCATGGTGGAAGCGCTGCTGGGGAACTAAGAGAGGGAGCTGCGCTCTTTGGTTAAGGAGGTAGTCTCTCTGAGGAAAGGTACCTTGGACCAGCCCAGCACCTCCTTGATCGAGCAGGGGGTGTTCCGGTGTCCTCTCCTCTTCTGGCTCATAGGAGTGATAGCCAGCCGGGAGGGTCTGCTCCTAGAGTCCAGGGCCGCGGTTGTGGTGTGTATACCGAGCAGGGGCTCGGTATATCGGACTGGATCCCGGAGCAGCGGGTGACGCGGCTTCCGGGGGGCGGGACTTCCGGCGGGGGCGTAGCGGCGAGTAGTT
>BLSH010123942.1:378467-395463 GCA_018402905.1 Glandirana rugosa | reverse complement strand
GATATGGGGCCATTTAGGTGAAGAGGGCTGACCGCACGTCACTTCACCAATTACAGATATGATAAGCAATGGGTGGACATTTCCTTTATTGGTTTCTATTGGTGTAATGTTGTAAATATCGCTTGGTCATATCTTGATAATATATTGTATTTAAGATATTGAACCAGGAAATAAAGAACGAGTGATGTATTATTCTGTGTCCATGTGTTGACTTTGGTCTGCATTGCTTCCGCAGAGCTCTGTGTATGTGTGAGTCTGGGAGTGAGAAAGAGAAGGTGCTGGCACAGGTTAGTATAGGAGTAATATATAGGGAATAATTCTTAATGATAAAAAGATATTATTAACTTGTTAGAAAGTTAGGTTGTGTAACCTTTCAGCGGTGTCAGAAGTGGGGTTCAAAACCACGCCTCCCACCCAGAAGGGAAAATGGCTAATTAGGCCCAATTTGGACATTTCCACTTGTGTTGCCAGCAGTTTAGACATTAACCACTTCACTGCACGCCAGTCGGGAGAAGTGGATTTACCGGGGTATAGCCTGAAGCTGCAGGCTATACCCCAGTACCGTTTTTCAGAGCGGGCGGTCAGCTGTCTAGAGATAATGGCCGGTCTGGCTCGGCACCCGCTCGGCCGTTATCCCAGGCAGCGGGAGGGGACAACCCCACTTCCACCGCCTTCCGCCGCTCTTCCCCGGTCTCCCGTCCCACCGGGAAACCAGAGCATCCATCCGGCACATCCGCCAGCTGCAAAGAGTCTCGAAGGAAGCCGGAATTAGCTCCGATCAGGTCTCCTTCGTGTAATTCCGGAAGCAACGTCACAACGTCACTTTCGGTTTACTCAAGTGACAATGGTGCCAATTTTAAATAAAATTACAGTATTCAGATCGCCAAAAACGGCAATTCTGAATACTTATAAGTGCAAAGGAGAGATTAGACCCCCGATCCCTCCATAAAGAGTACCTGTCACCACCTATTACTGTCACAAAGGATGTTTACATTCCTTGTGACAGAAATAAAAGTGATTTGATTTTTTTAAAGGAACAGTGTTAAAAAATAAAATAAAATACATTTTAAAAAAATTTTAAAGCGCCCATGTCCCCGCGAGCTCGTGCAGCAAAGAAAACACATATGCAAGTCGCATCGGCAAATGTAAACGGTGTTCAAATCACACATGTGAGATAACTCTTACCTGGTAACCGTTAACCTTTTTTATAGCGTTGCCAATGGAGATTTTTAACCACTTCCATACCGAGCCTGTTTTTTGGGTTCGGTGTTTACGAGTTAAAAACAGTTTTTTTTGCTATAAAATGACTTAGAACCCCCAAACATTATATATATTTTTTTCTAACACCCTAGAGAATAAAATGGCGGTCATTGCAAAACTTTATGTCACACCGTATTTGTGCAGCAGTCTTCCAAGCGTGATTTTTTTTGGAAAAATTCTGTTTTTCAAGTTAAAAAAATAAGAAAACATCAAAGTTAGGCCATTTTTTCCATATTGTGAAAGATAATGTTACGCCGAGTAAAATGATACCCAACATGTCATGCTTCAAAATTGCGTCCGCTCGCGGAATGGCGACAAACTTTGCAACTAAAAAATCTCCATTGGCGAAGTTTAAAAAATTCTACAGGTTAGCAGTTTTGAGTTACAGAGGAGGTCTAGTGCTAAAATTATTGCTCTCACTCTAACGATCGCAGCGATACCTCACGTGTGGTTTGAACACCGTTTTCATATGTGGGCGGGACTTATGTATGTGTTCGCTTCTGCGCGCGAGCTCACGGAGATGGGACGCTTTAAATTTTTTTTTATTATTATTTATTTTACTTTTTACTTTTTAATTTTACATTGTTCTTTTTTTAAAAAAAAAATTGATCACTTTTATTTCTATTACAAGAAATTTAAACATTCCTTGTAATAGAAAAAAAGCATGCCAGGACCTCTTAAATATGAGATCTGGGGTCAAAAAGACCTCAGATCTCATATTTACAGTAAAATGCAAAAAATAATAATAATAATAATAATTTGAAAAAATTACAGTGCAAAAAAAAGTGATCTCGCGGTGAATCTGCCGCTAAGACAACTTTTATCAAACACAGAATCGCCTGCTGAAAAAAAAGATATCTGAATGGTGCCTGTAGCTGCAGGCACCATTCAGATATCCAGGCTCAAAGTTGTGACCTCATATGACGTGATTCTGAGGGAAGGGGTTAAGTACCATCATTTGTCGCAATTCCACGACGCAATTTTTAACCCTAACATGTTTGGTAACTATTTACTCGGCGTAACATTCTCTTTTATAATATACAAAAATATGGGGTTAGCTTTACTGTTTTCTTATTATTTAATGCAAAAAATGTTATTTTTTCCAAAAAAATTGCGTTTGAAAGATTGCTGCGCAAACACCGTGTGACTTAAAATGTTGCAATGACCGCCATTTTATTCTCCAGAGTCTTTGCAAAAAAAATATATATATATATATAAATAAATAATTAATGTTTGGGGGTTCTAAGTAATTTTCTATCAAAAAATACTGAATTTAACTTGTAAATAGTAAGTGTCAGAAATGGCTCCAATGCTGTAGTGGTTAATGGCTGTGTGTTTTCTTTTTTTTTTTTGAGGGGACAGCAAATGTACAATGTTATACAATATTTACAAAAATGTGAGGGGTGTACTCACTTTTGTGAGATATTATATATGAGATACTGTACCTCCTGCTATCCTGTTCAGTTATATTTGCTGGAACTCATTTTCTGAATAAGCTTAAAGCCCCACTCCAGGCAATAAACAATTACCATTATAATGGAGTCTCCAGATACTGCAAGGGTTTAAAGCTCATTAAAGTGGTTGTAAAGCCTTAACATTTTTCTATATTCTGTATTCTATGCATTAAGGTGAAAAACTTTCTGTGCTGCAACCCCCACTCAGACCCCCCCTTTTTCTTACTTGAGCCCGATCTGATTCAGCGTTGTGCACAAGCGCTGTGACTCCAGCTGCTGTCCTCATTGGACAGTTTGATAGCAGCAGGAGCCAATAGCTCCCACTGCTGTCAATCAAAAGCTGTGACACGGGAGCAGGGGGCGGGGCCAAGTCCTGCTGTCTGTGTCAATGGACACAGTAGGGAAACTCGGGAGCAAGCCCGCACAGGTGCTCCCCATGGAAAGCGGCTTTCTGTAGGGGCACCCGATGAAGAGGAGGGGCCTGGAGCGCCAGCGGGGGACTGTAGAAAAAGAGGATCGGGGCTGCTCTGTGCAAAACAATTACACAGAGCAGGTAAGTATAGGCATGATGGTTATTAAAAAAAAAAAAATCTAACGTTTGCAAACACTTTAAAGCTGAACCAAGTTATCCCTCTGTAAAAGTGGTGACATCATCACTGTACTGCACATAATCTATGCAGGGAGCAGAGCTGTATGAATGGCTCAGCAAAACCAGGCTGCTTGCAAAAATCTACAGGAGGGGGTGGAGACAAGATCGGTCTCCTGCTACAAGGAGAGAAAGCAGCAAGCAGCAACTACAAATATTTATTAGGAAGTGTCAATAGAAAGCTAATAACACCCCCAAATCAGTTCACATATCGCAGTGCGAACTGCGAACTCGGACAGGAATCGGATCGCATGGGTGTGTACACCCATGTGATCCGATTTTGCAGCGGACCAAAAACAGAGTCCTGTGCGAGTTTGGTCCAAATGCGATGCAATTTCAGCCATACTATCTGTATGGCTGAAATCACATTGCTCCGAGATTGCATGTGACTTGCACTGCAGTGCGGTGCGACTCATACGCGATCTCTGACTTCACTTCAGATAGGCAGAGGATGTTCCTACAGTCTGCACTGGCTCCATGTCTCCACACCACTCACCAGAGTATAAATATAGTGAAGAAGGAGCTTTCCCTGAGCTATCTCTTCTCGTCGGGAACCTGACCCTGAGCTAATCACTGTCCTTCACAAGTGGCTTCCTTTCTCTACCACACACTTACCAGAAGAGCACTAAAATAATATGGGGACCCTTCTTTAAAAAATTGCTGCTGGGGCCCTCAGGACCAGAGATTGCAGCATTCAATCAGATGGCTGTTTCATCTGAGACACTGACGGAGTCCATGAGGAGACAATTCCCCTGAACAAAGTACCCTCCATTTGTATAATGGCACAGAGCCACTGTCAGGACTACCAGCGGGTATCATCCAGCATCCAGCAGATCCAAGTAATCTGTTGACAGAACAACAGCATGTAATATAAAGTACTGTGAACTATATACTGTATGCATTATACTCATCTATGCAGCAGATGGCACTATAGTATTATAGTGTTATAGCAGGGCTTGACAAATTTGCCTTGAATCTAGGAGTCGGCTAAAAAAGTTAGGAGCCAGTTTTTTATAGCGTAGTGTTGGGTTGTCAGCGCCCGGGGTAAGACAAGTAATTTGCGCCCCTAACCCTAACTTACTCACAGCAGAGCAGCCAGTCAATAACTCCACCGTTACATCAGGGTTATAGGCTGGCCAGAAAGAGTGACACTAAAAAATCTGTTATAGGGGAAACTCCTTATTATGCCGAATGCATCGTGACTGCGACATGTAAAATGCCCTCATGTGCTGCCTAATGGAGCTTAAGGGAGGCCAATGGTGGGTGGCAAAAACATGTCTCTACTGCACGTTTTTACCACCCATCTTGCACATCTAAACAAAGCCTTAGTGACATTGTAAATAAAATACAAAAAAAAGGTGAAAAGTATTCCAGCGCTGCAGATCTTCTGCTGCCACTTTGCAGCCACTTCCTGCCTACATGCTTGTCCCCCACGGTGACTTTTCATTGCTCTGGTGGGTTTCCGGTCACCATGAAATACTGGAGCCCAGCTGCACAGAGTGGTAATTGTTGATGGTACACAGGGCTTTATCACAATTCTGTTGCTTAGAATAAAGGTCACATTTCTTGCGGTGTAACCTCATTTGTCATATTATACCAAAACAAAATAGAAAATGGGCTAACTTATTCATTAAAGTGTATTTTTTCTAAAAAAAATTGTGCTTGAAAGACCGCTGCGCAAATACTGTGTGACATAAAATATTGCAGCAACCACCATTTTATTCTCTAGGGTCTTTGCTAAAAAAATAATATATAATGTTTGGGGGTTCCAAGTCATTTTCTAGCAGAAAACACTGGATCTTTCATTTTAAGCCACTAATGTGAGAAAGGGTTTAGTCTTTAAATGGTTAAACTTTCCTGATAGCCTGGAGATAATTGCTTTGAAAGAAGAAGATACATTGTTGTGTTTCTTCTTCTAACTCTCAACAAATATTCCCGTGCAGCCAGCCAAGTGTAACAGCTGTTAGATGAAGCCGTGAACGGCTCTCGGCTCTCGCTGAATCTGACACTGAATCTGCCTCGCTGTTTTAACATGGGGAGAGAAGGAACGGCTGTCACTCGCCAGGACGCGATTTCTGGTCGCCATGGCGACCTGGCGCCTGGGGTTTGTCGAGGCCTGTGTTATAGCATGTGTTCTATGATATAACAGGATGTATAGTTACATAGTTACATAGTTAGTCAGGTTGAAAAAAGACACAAGTCCATCCAGTTCAACCAAAAAAAAAAAATAAAAAAATAAAAAAAAATAAAAAGATAAAAAAAATGTATATACATATATATACATGCATATACACATACATATATACATACACACACATACAACCAAATAATCCCATATACAATCCTTCACCCACAGTTGATCCAGAGGAAGGCAAAAAACCCCAGCAAAGCATGGATCCAATTTGCTATAACGGGGGAAAAAATTCCTTCCTGATTCCCCGAGAGGCAATCGGATTCACCCTGGATCAACTTTACCTAAAGATGTTAGTACCCAGTTATATTATTTACATTAAGGAAAGAATCCAGGCCTTTTTTAAAGCAATCAACCGTGCTGGCCAAAACCACCTCTGGGGGGAGTCTATTCCACATTTTCACAGCTCTTACTGTGAAGAAACCTTTCCGTATTTGTAGATGAAATCTTTTTTCCTCTAGACGTAAAGAGTGCCCCCTTGTCCTTTGTGATGACCTTAAAGTAAATGTATGGTCTATCTAAGTTCAGTGCACTTGTTTGTATTAGGTTCCTGTTTCCTGTCTACATGCTGTAAGATAAACAGTTTCGTAAAACACCATCAGAACGCTTCTTATCATTGCAGCCAAAAAGGACATGCAAGTGAAACACCTAGACGTTAAAACGGCTTTCCTATATGGAGACATTAATAAATACCTCTATATTGAGCAACCACCAGGGTTTAAACAAGGAGACAAACTTGTGTGTAAACTTCAAAAGAGCATCTACGGTCTTAAGCAATCTGAAAAGATGTGGAATGAGAAAGTGAATTAAGTGTCTACTAGAGAGGGATTCTCAAGAAGTAAAGCAGACCCCTGTCTCTGCTCCAAGAATCAAGAAGACAGATGGATATGCATCCTTATCTATGTCGATGGAATTATAACTTGTTTTGAACAAGAAGGGGATTATAATCAGTTCACAAGCTGAAGGAGAATTTTGAAATCAAAGATCTAAGGAACATTAGCTACTATCTGGCAATCCAAATAGAGAAGAAGATGGAAGTTATCTTCTCAACCAATCTCAGAAAATCTCAGAAATCTAGGAACAGTTTCATATGCAAGATGCAAAGGAAGTGAAAACTCCTATGGAACCAGGCTATCAAAAGAGCAATGAAGCAGAAAACTTGCTACCAACAATGACACGTATTGCAGAGCCATCGGTAAGCTGCTATATGTTGCCACTGTGGCAAGACTAGATATAGCCACAGCAGTGGGCATACTATGCAGGAAAGTCTCAGCTCCCTGTCAGAGTGACTGGAACGCAGTAATAAGAGTGATACAATACCACAAAGGAACAATTCAGATGAAGTTATGGTTACCAGCAACATCAAATCCAAAACTGGTCGGATATATGGATGCTGATTGGGCCAGGGACTGCACAGACCATAAATCCACAAGCAAATTTATCTTCCAGTATGGGGAAGGAATCATAAGTTGGTCTAGTCGAAAGCAAGCAACTGTCGCTCAATCTTCAACTGAAGCAGAGTACATTGCAGCAGCACACGCATGTCAAGAAGCGATATGGATTCGTCAATCCTAGGACCAAACTGCAGATGACTGCTGATGCACTCACAAATACAGATGGGTCGAACATTCCCTGGTTCGGTTCCCCACCAAAACATGCGAAAAAGAAATACATTTGTGCGAACATTCAAACCCTATTAAAGTCTATGGGACCCGAACATGAAAAATCAAAAGTGCTAATTTTAAAGGCTTATATGCAAGTTATTGCCATAAAAAGTGTATGGGGACCTGGGTACTGCCCTAGGGGACATGTATCAATGCCAAAAAAAGTTTTTGAATCAATTGTTTTTTCAGGAGCAGTGATTGTAATAATGCTAAAAGTGAAAAAATAAAAATGAAATATTCCTTTAAATATCATGCCTGGGGGATCCCCTTGGTCTGCCTGTAAAGTGGTGCATCTGTGTGATGTTTAGAACAGTGCCGGGGCAAAATGGCATTACTAAAGGAAAAAATGTCATTTAAAATCGCTCGGGACTGTAATGTATTCCCAGCTCCTGGCAATATAGATAAAAAATCACTGCCTCAAATCAAAGCCTCTTCCCGACAACCCTGGGCTGTGGTTGACAGGGTCCCCCATGTGAATGGGTATCGGGTACATCATACCTCTACCCATTCACCAAAAAAGTGTCAAAACAGTAAAAATGACAGGAGACGATTTGGGAGGAGTCCTTTGTTAAAAGAAAAAAAAAAGAATTATAGTGTTATAGCATGTGTTCTATGATATAACAGGATGTGTGGTCTATCTAAGTTCAGTGCACTTGTTTGTATTAAGTTCCTGTTTCCTGTCTACATGCTGTAAGATATGTTCTGATGTCCTTCATGAAAGTAAAACCATCTCACTGCATCCAAGAAGCTTCCAGCGCATTACATCAATACCCTGCTAACACTCCTGGGAGGGTACTTAGTCCCTCTTCTGCTGATACACCTTGTTCCAGCATTTTGCTTTGCTTGCTGCCAGTTTCTGCTAGCCACTATCTTGTTCCTGCTCTTTGATCATGCTCTCTGTCTAGTACCTTTACCCCAAACCATACTGCCTTGTTCCTACTCCCCCTTGTTCCTGATCTGAGTGTTGGTTCCCCCTTCATATATGTTCACTGTACCTCCAGGTTTTACCTTGCTTTTCTGTGTTCCCCATTTATATATAGTTAGTTCGATAGTTAGGATTTTTTGTTACTCTGGTCTTGTAGTTAGGTATTTTGTCACTGGGTTTTTTGATTCACTTATATCTTTATGTTTGTGTCAGGAACACCCACAGCACCTTCTTGGCAGAATTTCCATTCAAAAGCATAGACGCGCGCGGGAGCGCGCACCCGTGGCAAGTGCGCACGGGTGCACGCACGCATGTGGCATTTACGCAAGGGAGCGCGAGCGGGCATGTCCCAAACTGACTATTTAAACTGGACAGTACCCCATAGCCAGTGCTGTCCGTTCTACAGCGTTACCAGTGTCCCCAGCGATCTGTTTCCTGTATCTGTGACCCAAGTCTGCCTTGCTTTCTGCCTGCACCGACCTCGGTTTACCCAACGACCATCCACCTGTCTGAACCCTGTGTACCTTGCTGCCTGCCTGTTGCCAACCCTGCCTGTACCCGACTATTCTTGTCTGCTCCTTTTGTACCGCACTGCCTGACCGATGCTGACCCGGCCTGCACCAACTACTCTACCACACCAGCACGAGTTCTTGGAGATCTACCCACGCTACATCTGAGACTCCCACGAGCCCTCATGGACTCCCGAACCACCTGTCTATACTACCAGGAGTTCCCGAATCAGGGTTGTAAGAGAGGCTGCTCCCTGCACAAGCCAGACTCTACCATCAGGTACGTGACAGTTTGGTCCCAGTTTTCTAGTGTAGCTAACACAGATTTGGACAGCCATGTCTGAGTCTGTGCAGAGGCCCTCTCCCTTGAATGTACTCTGTCTACACCTGGTTGGGCTCACCCAAGCCATCCGCAACCTGCAAGAGGAATACACCCAGCTGGAAGGCCGTGTCCAGGAGCTCTCTTCTCTGGACCCATCAGGGGTCAGCCAGCCTGCAACCCACACTACAGTCACCTTGCCCACGGGGCCCAAGGTTCCCATACCTGAACGATTCTCAGGGGACCGTAGGAAATTTTGGGCGTTCCGTAACACCTGTGAACTGTATTTTAGCCTACAGCCCCATACCTTCTCTCTGGAAGCCACGAACGTAGGCCTGGTGATCTCCCTCTTGCAAGAAGAGCCCCAGTCTTGGGCCCATTGGCTCCTGGAGCAAGGTGTGCCTGAGGTCTCTGACCTCTCCCTGTTCTTCCAGGCTATGGCTCAACTGTATGAAGATCTGCACCAAGCTGCCACTGCGGAGGCTGAGCTGCACACCCTCCAACAAGGCCACCAACCGGCGAAGGATTATATTTCCGAGTTCAGGCGCTGGAGCGCCGACACAACTTGGAATGATGTTACCTCTTCTACCAGTTTTGGCTAGGTCTAGCCGAACTCAGTGAAAGATGAATTGGCCCGAGTAGGGGTACTGTCCACTCTGGATGCTCTAATTAAACTCGCAATTCAAATTGATCGGCGCCTCAGGATCCGCAGGAGCCTTCCGGCCTACTTGGATGTTTCCCCACGTCCCCAGCTTTCCTAGCTCAACTCCAGCAGTAACCGTCATGCCCATCTCTCCTCCAGTTCTCCCGGAACCGATGCAGCTTGGGTTATTGCGCCCGGCACTTAGCCCTGAAGAGAGACATCGCCGAAGAAGCAATAGCCTCTGTCTCTACTGCAGAGAGCCAGGGCACTTTGTGACAGCTTGCCCTGCGAAGTTGGGCAAGTGCCTTGCTGTCTCCTCTGATGTGGTGCCTAACAACGCTGCTCACCTCACCCTCCCCATCTCCCTACAGCTCCCAGGAAGGACTTTTCAATTCAGTGCCATTGTTGACTCCAGTGCCAGTTGTTTGTGGATTCATCATTTGCTACGCAATATGGTATTCCTCTGCGACCTAAATGCCACAGGATGGTTGTTAATCTGGCAGATGGGACCACTATCAAATCTGGTTTAGTTACACAAGACACCGCCCCTCTGACCACCACAATGGCCGGTAGCCATCAAGAACTTCTTCTGAACGCCATCACCACTCCCCTCTTCCCTGTCATCCTTGGCCTCCCCTGGCTCCAGGCCCACAATCCCAGCATCAGCTGGGTTACAGGAAACATCAAGTTCCAGTCCCCGTACTGCTGCTAGCACTGTTTTCCTAGGACTCCCTGGACTCTGACCCAGAGCCTGATGTCCGCCAGGCTGTTCCCCCTGTCTACCATGCTTTCCTGGATGTTTTTAGTAAGAAGGGCGCTGAGGTTCTTCCTCTCCACAGATCTTATGACTGCCCCATTGAGCTTTTTCCTGGAGCCAAAATTCCTATTGGAAGGATTTACCTGCTTACTGAACTCGAACTAAGTACCCTTAAATTCTACATAGATAAGGGTTAATTTGCCTGTCCACCTCCCCAGCTGGGACAGGTATCTTTTTCGTAGAAAAGAAGGACCACACACTGCGACCATGCATAGATTACCGGGAACTCAACAAATTCATGGTTAAAAACTGCTATCCTCTTCCCTTAGTGCCAAAGCTGTTTCAACGCCTGGTAATGGCCACCGTCTTCACAAAATTAGATCTCTGTTGGGGCTTACAACCTGGTACGGCTCAGGGAGGGTGATAAATGGAAAACAGCTTTTCGCACCCGCTTCGGTCATTACGAGTACCTTGTAATGCCGTTTGGCCTATGCAATGCTCCCACCACGTCCCAGCACTTCATAAATTATGTTTTCAGAGACTTCCTCAATCTCTTTGCCATTGCTTACCTGGATGATATCTTAATCTTTTCTTCTCCCTCCTTCCTTGTCAAAAGGATACTGGGCTGCCTTCGTCAACGCAGTGTAAGTGTAAGTTTGAGCAGCGAAGCATACAATTTCTAGGACTTGTCATATCCGTTGGTGGTATCAAGATGGACCCCCAAAAGGTCTCCACCATCCTGGACAGGCCAGTTCCTGCCGATAAGAAAGGAATCTAGTGTTTCGTTGGATTCGCAAATTTTTATTGGAAATTCATCTGGGGGTTCTCCTCTATAATTTCGCCCATCACCCAGCTAACTAAACAGGGTACCCAGTTCCAGTGGACTTCTGAGGCACAGGCTGCTTTCGAAAGATTCAAGGAGTTGTTAACCTCTGCACCTATCCTAAAGCATCCGGATCTTGCCCTTCCTTATGCCCTGGAAGTCGACGCATCCAAGATAGCGGTCAGGGCAATTATCTCTCAAATACAGGGTACAAGAGCGCTACTGCATCCGGTAGTGTTTTTTTCTTGCAAACTGTCAACAGCCGAGAAACTGCAAACGTTATGTACAGTTTTACACCACCTGTAGCCGAAGTAAGGGGAGCAAGACCTAGTCATGGGGCCTACTGACACCGCTACCTGTCCCGGAGAGGTCTTGGAATTGAATATCTATGTATTTCATCGTGGAGCTGCCCCCCTTCAGAAGGATTCTCCGCCATCTTCATGGTGGTGGACAGGTTAACCAAAATGGCACACTTCCTGCCTATGAAGGGCACTCCTTCTGCCTCGGAAACCGCCAGAACCTTCATCAAAGAGATTGTTAGACTCCACAGGATACCTGCAGACGTGGTGTCCGATCGTGGAGTGCAATTCACCTTCAGATTCTGGAGATTGCTGTGCAAATCCCTGAAGATCGGGCTGTCTTTGTCTTCTGAGTACCATCCCCAGACAAACGGCCAGACGGAATGAACAAATCAAACATTGGAGCAATACCTGCGTTGTTTTTCATCCTCTTCTCAGGATGACTGGGCTATGCTTTTACTGCTGGCTGAGTTCGCTTATAATAACTCTGTTCATTCTGCCACCCAACAGTCACCATTCTTTGCCAATTATGGGTTCCACCCATCCTTCTTGTCCAATGCCTGTCCTGAAAGTTCGGTACCAGCTGTGTCTGACATGATGGAGTTCCTCATTTCCAACAACAAACTCTTACAGGAAACAATGACAAAAATGCATGCTTCTAATAAAGAGAATTACGACAAGAAGAGGCGAGGGAGTTAAACCTGGAACCTGGCAGTCAGGTCTGGCTATCCACCGTCAATCTGAGACTGGCATGCCCTTCCAAGAAATTAGGTCCAAGATTCTTGGGCCCTTTCCCCATCAAGAGGAAAATTAATGATATATCTGTGACCCGGCTTGCCCTGACTCTGCCTTGCTTTATGCCTGCACCAAGCTCGGCTTACCCAATGACCATCCACCTGTCTGAACCCTGTGTACCTTGCTGCCCGCCTGTTGCCAACCCTGCCGGTACCCGACTACTCTTGCCTGCTCCTTTAGTACCACACTGCCTGACCGCTACTGACCCGGCCTGCACTGACTACTCTACCACACCAGCACGAGTTCTTGGAGATCTACTCATGCTACATCTGAGACTCCCACGAGCCCTTGTGCCATTCTGCACTCCCGAACCACCTGTTTATACTACCAGGGGTTCCCAAATCAAGGTTGTAAGAGAGGTTGCTCCCTGCACAAGCCAGACTCTACCATCAGGTATGTGACAGTTAGGTCCCAGTTTTCTAGTGTAGCTACACAGATTTGACCATCTTTGCTGCTGATTCTTGGCAACCACTTACTGGACGGAGGGAAACCTGCACCTGCCTACACTGTAACCAGTCACCTAAAGTGGCAGGGGGAGTGGCCTGGTTGGTGTCCAGGCTGAGGTTGCCACTCTATCCACTTCCATAGGATTCATCAGATGTTCAGCATCAGAAATTACCCCTTTCTTTTTTGAGCCACTGCAGAAGCCAGGGCGGTCTCCATCCCCTGCTGGCACTCTCAGCAGCAGATGTGGAGCTACCTGCTGTACATCCCATATCCATATCTGAACGGGTACGCCACGGGTATGCCATCCCTTCAGAGCGCATGCACTGGTGACATCACCGGCTACATGCAGTGTGAATATTTCCAAAACCGTGCAGGTTTAGGAGATATTCACTGTACCTACAGGTAAGCACTGTTATAGGCTTACCTTTAGGTACAAGTCAAAGAATGACTTTACTTCCACTTTAAATTAAAGATTTTTGCTGCTACTTACATTTGATGTGTTTGTACTTTTTGGACCATTGAGGCACTAGTTATGTAGCCAGTGCCTCATAGATGCCTCCTGGGAAGGTTATGTCACCTGTGCCTGCCAGATCTAATCTCTAAACGGCAAGATTTTGCAACATTTGTTGAAATTGCGCAAGTTCTCTGGGAAAATCCTTTCCTAGCCTTCTTTTTGTTTATAAGTCTCCATCGCTTTGGAACAGTGAGTGTCAGGTAGCATTATGCCATCCATATTGCTCATAGCCATGCTGAACTAAAAACAATAACAAAACTGTGCCAGATTTCATACAGGGCATGTGCAAGATCTGGTACATCATAAGATAAGCAGGAGAGAACAAGAAAGAGGTAAGTACTTTCATGTAACTTTATTGCTTGTAATACACTAGTATATTCGTATTTACTAAAGGGGGAGATGTGAGTCACCTAGGCCTAGGCCCCAGGGTGGGCATTTGATACACAACAAATAAATTCTTAGGCATAATAAAGGAGCGGGACTATTATAGGCAGTACGGACAAAAGGATCAAAGGCCACAATTTATAAATATACAAATTTTATTTGAAACATAATAAAATCTATACAGCAAGAGAAGTAGAGCTTGGGTGCATGCAAATTACAAAAAATGGATGATCCAATAGGACCTGAAGCGTTACAAACAGGCAAGTGAGGCATCCGATGCGTTTCGAGAACTCGAGAAAATACAAACAAGTTCATCATATATATACGTACTTTGTTTTATATATATGATGAATTTATTTGTATTATTGTATTGTAGAATATCTCTGTTTACAATATGTGAGCATCCTTGAAGAAGAGTGAAAAACTCTGAGTTCTCGAAACGCGTCGATGCCTCCCTTCTCCCTTGTTTGCAACACTTCAGGTCCTATTGGATCATACATTTTTTGTAATTTACATGCACCCTAGCCCTACTTCTCTTGCTCCATACATTTTATTATGTTTCAAATAAAATTTGTATTTTTATAAATTGTGGCCTTTGGTCCTTTGTCCGTACTGCCTATAATAGTCCCGCTCCTCTGGAGGGTTTTCCTTTTTTCTATGTCTTTTGGGATGATGGCATTCTCACAGCACCCTACAATACATTTGTCTTAGGCATAATTTACACTTTTAGATGGTCCCTATAAGGTAAAAAATCTTTCCCAATTTGTCCACTTCTGCACATCTGTAATATTCACTGACTGGCTGAATTTTTAGTTCACCAGCTGCTTGAAATTGCTCTTTTGTCCCTGTTTCGTGTAGCACAGACCAATCCACTGGGTTAGGCAAAGCTGTGATTGTGACAAAAGCAAATCTTTTAGCAGCACACTGTCTGACTTACCGATCCAATCATATTTATATTAGATTAAATTCAATTACTACAAAGGTTGGAAAATTACAGTATAGCAATTATAAGGAAAGAACAAAATTACTGAAGCAAATTTCATTTCTGCTACTTCCTAAGTTTAAAAATGTCAGACGGAAACAAAGAGCTACTTGACTATAAAATTACCATCAATATATCACAGGCCTTCATGTCCTATATAGTGAATGAGGAAAAGTACTTTTTGCCTGAACTTTGATATGAAATGTCAATAAAAATATATTAGCAGCAATCACTAAAAACAGCCTAAGCATATAAAAGTGACATATTATAAAACAACAATGCTGTCTTTTATAATTTGATCCCCTTCATAAAAATGCACCTAATATGCTATTCAGCTACAGCTATAATATGTAATAATACAGTGCCTTGAAAAAGTATTCATTCCCCTTGAAATTTTCCACATTTTGTCATATTACCACCAAAAACTTATTTTATTGGCATTTTATGTAATAGACCAACACAAAGTGCCGCATAATTGTGAAGTGGAAGGAAAATGATAAGTGGTTTTCAAATTTTTTTACAAATTCAGCCCCCTTTACTCTGATACACCTAACAAAAATCTAGAGGAACCAATTGCCTTCAGAAGTCACCTAATTAGTAAATAGAGTCCACCTGTGCGTAATTTAATCTCAGTATAAATACAGTTGTTCTGTGAAGCCCTCAGAGGTTTGTTAGAGAACCTTAGTGAACAAGCAGCATCATGAGGGCCAAGAAACACACCAGACAGGTCAGGGATAAATTTGTGGACAAGTTTAAAGCCGGGTTAGGTTATAAAAAAAATATCCCAAACTTTGAACATCTCACGGAGCACTGTTCAATCCATGACCAAAAATGAAAAAGAGTATGGCACAACTGCAAACCTACCAAGACGTGGTTGTCCACCTAAACTGGCAGGCCGGGCAAGGAGAGCATTAATTAGAGAAGCAACCAAGAGGCACATGGTAACTCTGGAGGAGCTGCAGAGATCCACAGCTCAGGTGGGAGAATCTGTCCACAGGACAACTATTAGTCGTACACTCCACAAATCTGGCCTTTAAGGAAGCGTGACAAGAAGAAAGCCATTGTTGAAATAAAGCCATACGAAGTCCTATTTGCGAGAAGCCATGTGGGGGACACAGCAAAAATGTGGAAGAATGTGCTTTGGTCAGATGAGACCAAAATTTAACTTTTTGTCCTATAAGCAAAACACTATGTGTGGCAGAAAACTAACACTGCACATCACCCTGAACACACCATCCCCACCGTGAAACCTGGTGGTGGCAGCATCATGCTGTGGGGATGTTTTTCTTCAGCAGGGACAGGGAAGCTGGTAAGAGTTGATGAGAAGATGGATGGAGACAAATAGAGGGCACTCTTAGAAGAAAACCTGTTAGAGTCTGCAAAAGACTTGAGACTGGGGCGGAGGTTCATTTTCCAGCAGGACAATGACCCTAAACATACCGGCAGAGCTATAATGGAATGGTTTAGATCAAAGCATATTCATGTGTTAGAATGGCCCAAAGATCGCAGTGCATTGACGGCTGCTGATTGGCCAAAGCATGCACCTGACCTGCATGCTTTGGCCAATCACAGAGCGATGGTGCCTTTGGCCAATCATAGCTCAGGGGCTAAGTCAATGCCCCACACTATATAAGGCTGCTGCTTACACGGCGGCAGTATATAGTGAATGAATGGAGATTAGGCAGGTAGTATAGTGTAGTGTGCAGTCAAGTCAGTGTAATATATATATATATATATATATATATATATATATATTACAGTTCAGAGTATATAGTCAGTTAGTATAGTATATATATATATATATATATATATATATTTATTTATTATTTATTTATTTTATTTCAGGTACTTATATAGTGCTGTCAATGTATGCAGCGCTTTACATATACATTGTACATTCACATCAGTCCCTACCCTCAAGGAGCTTACAATCTAAGGTCCCTAACTCACATTCATACATACACATACTAGGGCCAATTTATACAAGATCTAATTAACCTACCAGCACGTCTTTGGAGTGTGGGAGGAAACCGAAGTACCCGGAGGAAACCCACACAGGCACAGAGAGAACATGCAAACTCCAGGCAGGTAGTGTCGTGGTTGGGATTCGAACCAGCAACAATTTTACTGCTAGGCAAAAGTGCTAACCAGTGGCGGCTGGTGAAGTTTTTGGATGGGGGGGCGCCAGGCCCCGCCCTTCCCTGTGACCCCTCCTACTTTTAATAAGCCCCGCCCCTTATAGAATCCACCCACTCCGTCCCCTGTATTCCACATATTGTGTCAGGGGTATACAGCTCAGCATCACAGGACACAGTATACAGCTCAGCATCACAGGACACAGTATACAGCTCAGCATCAGGACACTACGACTCGACATATGACAC
>BLSH010123942.1:314787-329846 GCA_018402905.1 Glandirana rugosa | reverse complement strand
ACACACACACACACACACACACATCCCCCCCCCCCCCATTAAGTCTTCTGAAATCTCAAGTTGATTTCGTCGTCTATAGTCACGTCTCTGTGATGTCACTATCTAAATTTTTCAAACTGATTTGAATCTTTGATTCAATAGAAAAAACGTATGAGTGTATGTATTGAGATATTTTTTTTTCGGCAAGAACTAAAATTAAAGATTACTGGTTGAATGACATATAATGTACATACACAATGTAAAAAAGTATGACGAAAATTGTGGATTACACAATAGGTCGAATAGCTCATAGTACGACATGCATCTTTATTGTTAGGAATTAAATTATGTCAATCGTTATCTGTACACGTTAATCAAACAAGACTTAACCAAAAAGCAGTTGAATTACCCCCCCCCCCCCTACACACACACACACACACACACACACACACGGGTTAACAGACCCATGGAACCTGTCATATGCACTCATCAAAAGTGCAGAAAATGCCCGTCCTTTCCTTCCCCCTTCTCCATTCACAGAAGCTGTACTATTACTTTAATGAATGAAAAACGATCCATGAATGGAGATGGCAGACCTTTAATTCATCTGCCTATTCTCTATTTATATCTTTTCTTTCATGTAAGCTGTAGTATGGCTTCTATGTCAGCAGCCATCAGCACAAGGGAGACACGTTTGCTGATTTTTTTAAAAAAAAGAGTCAGACTAAAACCACACTTTAAAATATGATTAGAAAATAATTCTCATTGTTTTTAAAAAATGGCACTCCAAAATGGCTAGATGATTCTTTGACATGTATCATTTTTTCATGCATGATTCACGAATATTTCACATAAACTAAAAAGAGAAGATAAAAAAAAACCTGATGACATCACTTATGACAAAACGCGTTGGGCAGAGCCAGAACACACACTACCATGTATGTGCGAACTCCTGCAGCCATTTGGATACTGGCATTGGGAAGTGCATTGCATTGGTTGAGCGCTGGTTTACCTCTTGCTAAATGTAAGTGCATGTACCACATAAATCCTTGGTACCCTACTGATCTTCACGATGGGTATTCTCTCTTTTCTTCTATGATGCTGGTTCATTGAAATCTGGTTGTATTCATGAGTCGGATCCATTTAGAAAGTGACAGTTTGTGGAGACAACGCTGTTAGTGTTTTCAAACTGGATCACTGCCACGGTGAAGTGATTGTTCTGTGTGGAATATATCAAGTTGTTTCACCACTCTTGATTGGGAGTCATTCCAATCTGGTAAGCCCCCCCCCCCCCCCACCTATTGCACTAGGGTGATGTGAGATGCTGTCCTTTTCGTGATCTGAAAGCTTTTGGGACCCACATTTGTCTCTCTGCTATTTTTTATGAGGATCAACTTTCCCCTTAACTCTTCACTGGGACTTATTTATATATTTCACAAATTATTTTCATATTAGTATTAGCATTTGCACAATTTGATTGTAGTGGAAGTGGATCACATTTATTTTCACATGTGTATATTCACTGATTATTCTAGTTATCATAATCGATGTACAATTATTGAGTGATTTTAGTGCTGCACTCTTTGAATATTTTAAATATTTCACATAGGATTCAATTAGAAAAATGAATGAATGTTTGGTGAAACTTGTGTAAATCGTGGGTGAAATAAAAAAGATAGATAGCCCCTGCAGTTAACTGATTTCTTTTACGCCATGTACACTATTTTTTCCCTTTGTAATATTATTTCAAGCCACAAGATGGCAGAGCATTTCACAATTTGATCATCATCTCACAAACAGAATGCTGTCAGAAAGCTGAAAAGCACAATGCAATGAAATAGCCTGCGGATGTGTGCTGTCATTTGAAATACTCTGTGAAAAGGATTACATAAAGCAAAAGCCACAAATCAGCATGACAGTCAAGACAACCAGTATTTTAAAAAGGAAGTTCAGCAATGAAAGACTACATACTTTGTTCAGTACATGTTTTCTTTAGAATGTGCCGTTTCACAATGGTTTTCAGATATCAGATGTCATGAAAATATGGTCTCCCATTTTTAGGCGGAAATAAATGCATGTATTATTCCTTAAAATATTTTAGACTGTAGACATTCCATCTATTTTTTTTTTTGTGTTTTCTTTTTTTTTTTTTTTTTTAAGAGTAAGGGCCGATTCACACTGCTGCGATCCCGGAGATCGGATGTGATTTGCACCGCACTGCAGTGTGAATCACATGTGATCTCTGTGCGATGTTAATTCAGCCATAGAGATAGTATGGCGGAATTCACATCGCAATCAGAGAAAACTCGCACAGGACCCTTTTTTCCGCAGCAGCAGAATCGGATCGCATGGGTGTTAACCATGCGATCCGATTCCTGTGCGAGTTTGCAGTTTGCAGTGTGATATGCAAACTGATTTGGGGTGTCATTAGCTTTGTATTGACAATCCCCTCAGTTTGCATAGTGCAGTGTGAACTGCCTCCGGGAGACAGTGGATTCACAGGGTTCCCACATCGCAGCAGTGTGAACCAAGCCTTAAGAAAGATTGGTATTCAGCTGATTTCATTTTACAAGAAACAGTGAAACAGGCAAGGATTTTCTTCTGATGTAAGATTGCTGTCAAGGTTAATTACCTATACTCTAGGTATATACATACAAAAGACACACATAAATGCAGCTTTGTACTCATTAATATTTAATTAAATGTGTTTTCTAAATGCAAGCAGTGTAGGTACCTGAATTTGACTTGGTATCAGTCTCATGTACCATGTGCCAACAACGGACATACTGATAGGAGAAAAGAACAGGGTGACATGGCGATGAGCTCATCAGTCTGCTGCTTTCTTTTTACTGCACAATCACAGACTCAGGACAAACACAAGACCAAGCTGTATTACTTAAAGCAGTAGTAAACATGTGCGGGAGTAACACCTCATCGTGGCTCGGCCAGAGCCAGCAAACCCAGAAGGAAGACTGGGTGAAAATGGAAGCCCTATCAG
This sequence comes from Glandirana rugosa, assembly GCA_018402905.1. NCBI lineage: Eukaryota > Metazoa > Chordata > Amphibia > Anura > Ranidae > Glandirana > Glandirana rugosa. The sequence goes on along the minus strand of BLSH010123942.1, from coordinate 326,869 downwards.
TGGTGACAGTGCACCACTGGAGGGATACCTTTTATGAGTAAGTCTGTCATAATGTGCTAGTATGCTGTGCATACTAGCACATTATGTCACTTACTTGCAGGGGGATCAGCTTTAACACAATTAGTTCTAGAGTAGGACTGCTGGAGATCTGGTATAAAACCTGGGCTCCCCAACAGAGACATTAAGAGAGAAACATTATCAGAAATAATCCAACATCTTACAAAAAGAAAATGTTTTTTTTACATGGTTAAGTTGAAAAAAGACACAAGTTCATCTATAAATGTTATTATACAGTTATATTATGTACATTTAGGAAAGAATCCAGGCCTGTCTTAAAGCAAGCTACTGAACTGGCCAGAACCAGCTCTTGAGGGAGTCTATTCCACATTTTCACAGCTCTTACTGTGAAGAAATCTTTCCGTATTTGGCAATTAAATCTCTTTTCCTCCAGACGTAAAGAGTGCCCCTTGTCCTCTGTGATTGCCTTACAGTGAATATCTCAACACCAACACAAATTCACTATGTGGACCACTTATGTATTTATACATGTTGATCATATCCTCCCTTAACCACTTCAGATCCGCGCTATTGCCAAAGTACGGCTCCAGCGCGGATCTGAAATGCCGGGAGGACGTCCATGGACGTCCTCCACTGCGCACGCCCCAGCTGCGCGAGCGTGCCCGTGGGTCGGGCGGACTCGATGTCGGCCCGGACCCACCGATCTCCTTTAGGAGCCTCAGAACGTTCTGTGACAGGGGACATAACAGATCTACTGATCCCTGTCACTGGGATCAGTTAGATCTGTTATGTCCCGGCCAGCCCTGCCCCCCCACAGTTAGAACACACCCAGGGAACATTTGTTAACCCCTTCACTGCCCCCTGCTGGTTAACCCCTTCACTGCCAATGACATTTACACAGTAATCAATGGACATTTAAATTTCTGATCGCTGTATAAATGTCATTGGTCCCAAAAATGTGTAAAAAATGTCCGACATGTCCGCCCCAATATCGCAGTCCCGATAAAAATCGCAGATCGCCGCCATTACTAGTAAAAAAAAAAAAAATAATAAAAACGCCATAAATCAATTCCCAGTTTGTAGACGCGATAACTTTTGCGCAAACCAATCAATATACGCCGATTGCGATTTTTTTTTTACCAAAAATATGTAGAAGAATATATATCGGCCAAAACTGATGAATATTTTTTTTAATGGATTTGTACTTTAGCAAAAATTAAAAAATATTGTTCTTTTTTGCAAAATTGTCGCTCATTTTTTGTTTATAGCGGCGATCAGAAATGACGCAGAGGGGATCAAATACCACCAAAAGAAAGCTCTATTTGTGGGGAAAAAAAGGACGCAAATTTTATTTGGGTACAACGTCGCACGACCGCGCAATTGTCATTCAAAATGCGACAGCGCTGAAAGTCAAAAATTGGTCTGGGCAGGAGGGGGGTTTAAGTGCCCGGTAAGGAAGGGGTTAATCTTCTCTTCTAAAAAAAAAAAAAAGGTTTTTTATCCTTTTTAAAAGAGAAGTTCAAGATTAAAAAAAAAAAAAAAAAAAAAATATTTATACTCACCTATGTTAATGCAGCATTGATCTGATGCTGCATGTGTCCCCCGCCAGCTCTGTAGTGAGAACTGAGTGATCAAACGCCAATGATCACTCAGTTCTCCCCCTCTGTCAGTCACCAGATCTCTGTTCTCCCCTCCAGCACTCATTGCAGTGCTGGGCTGTGGAGGGGGCAGAAGGGGATGGCTCAGGTTCTCAGCAGATCACTGAGAGGCTGAGCCAGGTGCCGATCCAGGCTTCTGGGTGGATACTGACTATATGGTTGGGATCTTTTCAGAGCCTGGACCGGCTCTGTGGCATCAGCCAACAGTGGGCTTCAGCCCACTGTTGGCTGAAAACGAACCACAGGAGTGCAGAAATAACTCCTGTGAGCCATAGGAGAAGTAGGCCATACTTCTGCTTTAATTGTATCCCACATTTGTTATTCCTCCAAATATGTTAATCTAATACTCCAATACCTAAAGTTGCTGTAGCTAGGTGCTGGGCTACAGCAATATAGAGAAGAAGACACTGCCTTTTATTCTTTTCTCCCTCTACTGAGATACTGATGTTTTGCTGCGCCCATTCTCCTCCAGCCAGCAGGGGGAGAACTAAAGCCAAGCAAGCCCATATATTTCTATACAGAATGCTGGGAATCCTGGGAGTTGTAGTTTGAGATGGCAGCCATATAATGGGATGATGCAAATGTAAGCCCGCGCCCAATTAAATAAATGTTAATAAATATACAAATAAAGTATTGATACAAAGTAGTAATGCAATGTTGATAAATATATAAATAAAGTATTGGTAAAGAGTGATAATATCACTCAGAAGGACTAAAATATGGCTTGATAAAAAATGAAAATGAAGGGTCGAAATGACAAGTGGGCAGCTCGCAGAAAACAACTGATCCAATTGTCCAAACACAGTATCTACAAGAACCGCAGCGCCCTACAAGAAGCGCTGCGGTTCTTGTAGATATAATGGGATGAATAGATGTCTTACAATACAGATCCCAATAGGCACTGTGTAGTAGGAGGAGAGGAGAGATGATTTTTATTAAACTGCCCAGGAAAGTTCTTTTTTGTTTGGATATTCACCTGCCAGTGGTAGACCCTACTAGAGGAGATCTGAGCCTGAAACTGGGAGTGAGGAGACTTGGGGGCAGCACAGCACCGTCCACATCACAGCTCCGGCACCACTGCTGCAGGGAGATTGGAGCGTCCGCTCACCCACTGCTCCCCACCACTGATCATCAGAATCTTTTAGGGAGAGACTGAGGGGGGCCCCACTTTTACAGCAAGAGGTCACTGCAGAATTTGCCCATTGCTGATACTGCTAGCAGGGACTGAGCCACTAGGAGCAGGACACAACGTGTACCCAAGCCATACCACACCCATAATGCACTCTATACCACGCTTTTTCCCAAACCTAAACTGCACCTATACCAACCTTATACCACATTATACCGTATCTCTACCTTATCTGCACCTTCCTGCTGTGTTGAGACTATACCATACCTACAGTTGTATGCAAAAGTTTAGGAACCCCTGACAATTTCCATGATTGTCATTAATAAATATTTGGGTGTTTGGATCAGCAATTTCATTTTGATCTATCAAATAACTGAAGGACACAGTAATATTTCCGTAGTGAAATGAGGTTTATTGGATTAACAGAAAATGCACAATATGCATCAAAACAAAGTTAGACAGGTGCATAAATTTGGGCACCCCAACAGAAAAATCACATCAATATTTAGTAGAGCCTCCTTTAGCAGAAATAACAGCCTCTAGACGCTTCCTATAGCCTGTAATGAGTGTCTGGATTCTGGATGAATGTATTTTGGACCATTCCTCTTTACAAAACATCTACAGTTCAGTTAGGTTTGATGGTTGCTGAGCATGGCGCTTCAAATCACCCCACAGATGTTCAATGATATTCAGGTCTGGGGACTGGGATGGCCATTCCAGAACATTGTACTTGTTCCTCTGCATAAATGCCTGAGTAGATTTTGAGCAGTGTTTTGGGTCGTTGTCTTGTTGAAATATCCAGCCCCGGCATAACTTCAACTTTGTGACTGATTCCTCAACATTATTCTCAAGAATCTGCAGATATTGAGTGGAATCCATGCGACCCTCAACTTTAACCAGATTCCCAGTGCCGGCACTGACCACACAGCCCCACAGCATGATGGAACCTCCACCAAATTTTACTGTGGGTAGCAAGTGTTTTTCTTGGAACGCTGTGTTCTTTTGCCGCCATGCATAACGTTCCTTGTTATGACCAAATAACTCAATCTTTGTTTCATCAGTCCACAGCACCTTATTCCAAAATGAAGCTGGCTTGTCCAAATGTGCGTTTGCATATCTCAAGCGACTCCGTTTGTGGCGTGTGTGCAGAAAAGGCTTCTTTCGCATCACTCTCCCATACAGCTTCTCCCTGTGCAAAGTGCGCTGAATTGTTGAACGATGCACAGTGACACCATCTGCAGCTAGTTGATGTTGTAGGTCTTTGGAGGTGGTCTGTGGGCTGTTTTTGACCGTTCTCACCATCCTTCGCCTTCGCCTCTCCAATATTTTATGTGGCTGCCTCTTCTGGCCTTAACAAGAACTGTGCCTGTGGTCTTCCATTTCCTCACTATGTTCCTCACAGTGGACACGGACAGGTTATATCTCTGCGATAACTTTTTGTAGCCTTCCTCTAAACCATAATGTAGAACAATCTTTGTTTTCAGATTATTTGAGAGTTGTTTTGAGGCCCCCATGTTGCCACTCTTCAGAGGAGAGTCAAAGAGAACAAAAACTTGCAATTGGCCACCTTAAATACCTTTTCTCATGATTGGATGCACCTGTCTATGAAGTTCAAGGCTTAATGAGCTCACCAAACCAATTGTGTGTTCCAATTAATCAGTGCTAAGTAGTTACAGGTATTCAAATCAACAAAATGACAAGGGTGCCCAGATTTATGCACCTGTCTAATTTTGTTTTGATGCATATGGCACATTTTCTGTTAATCCAATAAACCTCATTTCACTACTGAAATATTACTGTGTCCTTCAGTTATTTGATAAATCAAAATTAAATTGCCAATCTAAACACCCATATATTTATAAATGACAATCATGGAAATTGTCAGGGTTCCTAAACTTTTGCATACAACTGTATGTATACTGTACCTACATTGCATGTAGGTTAACTGGGACTATTGTTAAAGTGGTTTTAAAGGCAGAAGGGTTTTACCATAATGTATTCTCTGCATTAGGGTAAAAAACTTTCTGGATGCAGCTCCCCCCAGCCCCCCTTATACTTATCTGAGCCCCATCTCGATCCAGTGATGTGCATGAGGGCAGCGGCTCTCCTGGGCCTCTCTCCTCATTGGCTCACACAGCGGCGGGAGCCATTGGCTCCTGCTGCTTACTGGCGTCGCTAGGGGGGGTGCGGTCCGCACCCCGCCAGCACCCACTAGAGGGGTGACACCATTCCGACCCTCCCGAAGGTGAAGAAAGCCCTGGCTCATCCCTTTGACATTTTTTCAGCTGACCCGGAACCTGCAGCGCCTCGGCAACGCCTGGTCAGTGTCTTCCTCCTTCTGCTGAGCGTGTCACTCTCTCTACCCGGGCAGGGCAGCTGCACACTCTCCTGTGTCCTGTGACTGTTTATACGAGGAGAGAGCGGGGAAGGGGCCGAGCTAGGCTCTGTGTTTGAATGGACAATGTCCATTCATAGGAGTACAGCTTGGGAGAGGAACCAAGAGCACTGGTGGGGGACCCAAAATGAAGAAGATCGGGGCTGCTCTGTACAAATACATTGCACAGAGCAGGTATGTATGACATGTTTGTTATTTTTTTTCTTAAAAAGCTACAACTTTTATAATCACTTTAACCACTTCAGCCCCGGAAGGATTTCCCACTGTAGGACCAGAGCAATTTTTGCGATTTGGCACAGCATCGTTTAACTAACAATTGCGCGGTCGTGCGATGTTGTACCCAAACGAAGTTCACATCCGTTTTTTCCCACAAATAGAGCTTTCTTTTGGTGGTATTTGATCCCCCCTGTGTCACTTCTGATCACTGCTGTTAACAAAAAAAGAGCACCAATTTTGAAAAAAAAACAATATTTTTTACTTTTTGCTATAATACATATCCAAAAAAAAATAAAAAAAATGTATTCATCAGTTTTGGCTGATATATATTCTTACTCATATTTGATCGCAAAAAAAAATTGCGATCGGTGTTTATTGATTGGTTTGCGCAAAAGTTGCCGCGTTTACAAACCATGAGAATTAATTTATGGCGTTTTTACAATTTTTTTTTTTTTACTGGTAATGGCGGTGATCTGCGATTTTTATCGGGACTGTGATATTGCAGAGGATATGTCGGACATTTTTGACACTTTTTTGGGACCAATAACATTTATGCGGCGATCAGAAATTTTAATATCCACTGATTACTGTAGCAATGTCATTGGCAGTGAAGGGGTTAACCTGCAGGGGGCGATCTAGGGGTTAACTGTGTTACCTAGGCGTGTTCTAACTGTGAGGGGGCTGGACTGCCAGGGGCATAAGAGATCTAACTGATCCCAGTGACAGGGATCAGTAAATCTCTTACATGCTGCCTAACAGAGTGGGGAACCGCCGTGTTTACATCGGCGGTTCCCCGTTTTTCTTCTGTGCCAGGCAACTGCAGGTAGCCGGTGGACATCATGTCCACCGGACACGAGAGAGTGCCGCCTCCGCCTCACTCCCCCCGCTAACCGCGCAAGAGCGAGCCGCCGTTTATAAACGGCGATTCGCGGGATTGTGCCACTTTGCAGCAGGTAATGTACCCGAGCCGGTCAGGAACTGGTTAAGTGCACCTGACACTCTTAAAGGACCCTAATGATAGCTGGCAGAAAAACATCTTAAAAAGGACCGCCCCTCACGTAATAATTATTTTGCAAGCCCCTTTGTTCCCCTGCCTCCCCTGCTATCATCCTCTTTTTCTTTTAGACAGTGCATACCCAGTCGGTCTAGGACTAGCATCACCGCCATAAATGCGCTGTTGCACTATAGTTCCAGTACTCTGAAAGTATTACTTTCAGTGAATTCCTGTGATAGTGTATGCTTGTGCACTCAACCTGGTGTGTCTAAGGGGCTAAGGTTTTTGAGAAGGTCAAGGCAAAGAACAGAGGTTCCATCCTATCCAGCAGCAAATATGGGGGTAGCACTACAATGGTCATGTACTGATCAAAATTTGGTCAGCAGGAACCGGACAAATTTTGATCAATATAGGTGATCGTTTGATTCCATTTTGCTGAAGGGACATGTTGGAAACTTTTTTGTGATCAGCAGCTGTAGCCACTGATCTGTGCATTGTGGCAGCCGCTGGTAAAATAATTTTAGTCGTCTAAAATCTAATGGGTGTAGTTAAATTGTAATGCATTATTTAAGAATTTCCAAACTTTCCAAATTTCCAAACTCATATACTGTATAATTTAGTTTTAGTCTTAGTCTTTTGACTAAAATTGCATTTTAGTTTTAGTCCCATTTTAGTCTTTTGACTAAAATGCCATTTTAGTTTTAGTTGTATTTTAGTCATCTCACTTGTTTTAGTCATATTTTAGTCTACTAAAATAGTATTAAGTTAGTCGACTAAAATGTTTTAGTTGGTTTTAGTTGATGAAATTAACACTGTCTGGAAGGACTATTGCAGTTTTTAAAAGACTAATTTATCATTTTCAGCCATGTTCCAGCCTTAAACTGGAACAATTCCAACCATTGTTTGTCCTTTAAACACGGAAACTAGATCAATCATTTCCCCCTTGCTGGATTGGCCTATACGTTTTTCATACAGGTCTCAACTAAACACCTTTCTTCATTCAAAAGGCCTAGGACTGGTGATTACTAGTGACTGTAATATTTTTATACTGCAGTGTTATCCTATTTGAGATATGTACAGAGGCAAAACACTATGTTGTCTGAGTGTACAGGGTGGGCCATTTATATGGATACACCTTAATAAAATGGGAATGGTTGGTGATATTAACTTCCTGTTTATGGCACATTAGTATATGTGAGGGGGGAAACTTTTCAAGATGGGTGGTGACCATGGTGGCCATTTTGAAGTCGGCCATTTTGAATCCAACTTTTGTTTTTTCAATAGGAAGAGGGTCATGTGACACATCAAACTTATTGGGAATTTCACAAGAAAAACAATGGTGTGCTTGGTTTTAACATAACTTTATTCTTTCATGAGTTATTTACAAGTTTCTGACCACTTATAAAATGTGTTCAATGTGCTGCCCATTGTGTTGGATTGTCAATGCAACCCTCTTCTCCCAGTCTTCACACACTGATAGCAACACCGCAGAAGAAATGCTAGCACAGGCTTCCAGTATCCGTAACGAACTCTGCCTGTACCCGACCATCCGCATGCCTGCTCCTTTTGTACTTCCTAGCCCGCCTGTTGCCGACCCGGACTGTACGACCACTCTGCTGTCTTGCATGAGTCCCAGTGGACCTACACATACCACCAAGTGTTCCTGTCCAACCCTCGTGCCCCTCTGCTCTCCTGAACTCCCTGTTTACTCTATTAGGGGTTCTCGAACCAGGGCCCCAAGAGAGGTTACCCCTGCAGAAGTCAGACTCGTCCTCCAGGTACGTGACACAACCTCATAGAGGTCACAAAGCTTCTTTCTTGGACTCCTCCAATCTCAACAGCTCCGGTCAGCTCTCACCACGACAGCAGCCGTACATATGAACAAAAAAGGGCTAATCTAGTGCTTTAAGTATGTATGCCTAACTATATTTGGCAACTTTACATCAAAATGCCGCCCTTGCTGAGTACATATTGATGTATCTGCTGAAATACACCCTGTGCAATGATTGTGCTATTTGTATGCAATGGCTGTTGCCTGTAACAGCTGAGACTCCCATCCAGTATTGAAGGCTGCCATTGTAAGCTCCTGGTAGCAGTACTAGTTCTGGAAGAGAGCAGACTTATTGAATTAAACACTGGTATGTCTGTCCCAGAGCTAGCACAGCTTAAAGAAGTCAGGCAGCAGTAATCTCAAGACTCCAAGTAGTGCTGTAGGCTGCCATTCCCTGGCTCCTGGAAGTAGCCCTAGTTCTGGGTAGACCACTGCATAATGCTGTCCAAGGACTAGCACTGTTGTTAGCAATTGCTAAAAGGATATTTGAAAAAAATGAATTCGTTTGGAAAAAAATGAATTCGTTTGGAAAAAAATGACTAGTTATATATCATATGGTCACATAATTGTTCTCCTGTTATTATCCTTCTGTCTTTTGAAAACGGCCAGTCCAACACAAGCAGTAAAGGGATATTTTTTGGATCTAAGAATCATAATATAATGGTATCAAGATTTCTTAAATAAGAGAAGATTTTTAAATACCCCAGTGTAATTATAAGTAGTGTTCAAAATTCAATACGCAATCATTTTACATTCAGCTACTAGAATTCTGATTCTGCGGGTTTCTGGACACTGCTTTGATTTTATACTGGATATGCTGTATTATGTATTATTAAATAAGCAGAACAGTGAGCATATTCTATTACGTGAATGGCTGTGATGAGTTACTATATTTTACAATGCCTCATTAAAGACTTCTCATGATGTTGTCATATTTCATGTCCTTTTCAAACATTGCCCATTCCACTAATGTTATCCACTGCCTTCATATTTTTATGTTCATCTTCTTGATTAACCCAAGTGACTATTTCATATTACTCTTGCTAGACCATAATGCCTTAATTACCTTGCATGTAGGCAAAGTCCCTTAAAGGAAATCTGTATTGAGAAACGATAGAGGCTGCCAATGCGCACTTTACCTGCTGAAAATACTACTTCTTTCTCATCTATTGTGGAACACAGAAATTCAGATACAGCTGGGCTATACTGCTGCCCACGGGATGTTTAAACACAAACCAAAAAACATTAAGCCATCCCCCACATAAGCCCTAATCTACCCAACATGCCTCAGTTTTTTGTTTTTGTTTTTTGTTGGTTTTTTGTTGTTGGTTTTTTGTTTGTTGGTTTTTTGTTGTGTCCTATGAGGTTGGACGCCTTTTCCTCAGTTTTGTGAAGAAAAAGTCAATTTGTTCCTTGGCAGCTTTATTTTTTCCTCTTGGAGCTTTTCCTCTGAGACCCCAAACAAGATTTCTTCCTATGCCATTGTTTGAGCTGGTCCCTATATGTCAGCTATCTAGATTGGCGTTTCCTCAGCACTAGCTTTGGAGGCCATACTCGGACCCCACTGGGCTGGATGTGTGAGAGCGGAGGCTGGAATGTGACCTTTGGGCACTGGACACTGTATTATGGCGCTTTCCAGACCTGAGTATACTTAGCTGTGGAATGCTTTTCAGGTACAGGGCCAAAGCACAGCCCCAGGTGTGACTTGTTTCTTTAGACTTACTTTGTGAGTAAGGCAATTCGGGCTGAAGCAGTGGAAAATACTGCTACTACTCCCCTGCCGCTGACAGTTTTACCACATTAACATTTACGATTGAGGAACAGAGTATTGATGTCTTCCACTTAGTGGAGCGAAACATATGAGCACCCCCTTTCCCCCCATTCAGCATAGAGAAGGCACCATTCCGCTGCTGTTCTTGCTCCTGAAGCCTGGTTCTTTTTCCACTGCCTGCGTACAGTGACCTGGTTACTTCTGGCTGACTATAATTCTCATCAGCAATTGAGTTTGTGAATACCTGATGGCCTTGTCACACACTGGGCCTAGCTGCACTACTGCTGCAAGGAACCAAATTTTTTGGGCTAAGACTCACAGAGGACAGTCCAGCTGCCAAGAGTTACCTTAGCCTATACTTCACTAGTGGTTTTGAGGGCATTTACCTGGTTTCCACAAAAGGAACCAGCATCTGAAATTCGGAACCTGATACCCCTATTCTTGTATGGTCATCATCATCATCGGAGTCTTCCTCAGCTCTATCAGGGTGAAGCCGAGTTTTTTTTCCCTTATATATCTACTGACCCTTCCAGGAGCTTCTCCCTGTCTCTATATTAGAGACAGGGACCTCTGGCAGGTACAATATTGGGTTTACAATCTTTATTTTACACTGACAATCTATATCTTTTATATCTAGCCTTTAGATCTCTGCTATATCCAAGCTGACTTCAGGCCCACGGGGCCGCACCAACCATCCATCCATTGCTCGTGCCCACTGCCGCATATATAATTTGGAATGCAGTTTTCTCCTTTGGGGTTTTCTCAACCCAAAGAAATAGTCGTCATCGTCTGGCTAACCTAGGAAGGTACATTAATCTGATTATAGGTATCAAGTAGTTTGTACCAAACAATAATATTTAGCCTAAATTTAATGATAATTAATTGTGTAAGAGCTCCCTTAACATTAAATGTAGAATAATCTAATGTATAGAATCAATAATATTTAACTCTATTATCTAAACAGTATACCTTCCCATGCTTGCCCAGGGGAATATCCTTGGCCTTCAGCGCTTTACTCCTGTGGTTACACCTATATGGTAAGCACTGCTGACATTTAATGCATTATTGTGATGAGATAATTGCCACATTACTGTAACAACAATATATATGCTGGGTCCTTATACATATTTTCTATGTGTCTACCGTTATGTGCATTAAAGCTCTGCTATTATTTTTAGTGTTTGGCTCTAAGTACTTGTGGTACTCTCCTGAAGAAGCGGACCTGCCGCGAAACATGTTGAGAAACACAGTGCTACAGACCGTATGAGACTATGTATTATCTATGTGTACTGTAATTGCTAATGTGCATAAACAAATTTTAATGTAAAGATTTTTTCATACAAATAAATGACATTATTTTAAATAAATTGACTTTGTAAGCCTATGTCGGTACCAATAAAATCCCACAGCCCCTTTTACAATTCTCTATACTTCACTAGTGGTTTTGAGGGCATTTACCTGGTTTCCGCAAAAGGAACCAGCATCTGAAATCTGGAACCTGATACCTCTATTGTTGTATGGTCATCATCATCATCAGAGTCTTCCTCAGCTGAAGCTGAGTCCTCCCCCACACCCACAGTGATCTCTATGTTCTCTCAGGATTTATTTTTCTGTTTGCATTCAACTACTGGGGCACTCTACCCAAAGCTTTAAGAATTCTAAGACTCTTCCTTTGACCCTCCTCAACCCCTAAATCAAGCTGTCCCTGTGGTCTCTATCACAATCTCTGACTCAGATTCAAAGTCCCAGCAGTCAGACCTTATTAATGCAGTGCAGTGTGTTCTACCCTGCACCTGGAGAATCAACTTACTGTTCTAGGCCTTGGGTCTTTTAAGGCTCCTATAGCTGCAAATAACCTTCTTATACTTCCTCCATATTGTATGAAAGCATCATGAAGGGTCCAAGGTCTCACCCGAAAGTGTGGCTGGACTTTTTCCCTTAAAAAGGGAATTTCTAAGAGGGGCGTGGCCTGGGCCGAGATGTGAGCGGACGTGTGCCGAGTGAGCTCCGGGACCCACACAATCCTGACCCGCATATCCTGCAACTAAACCGGCACTAAAAACAGCAAAT
>BLSH010123942.1:297920-309129 GCA_018402905.1 Glandirana rugosa | reverse complement strand
GTACGGAAGAGACAACTTGTGGGACTGGTGGACACCGTAACGATTAGTACCACAGTTCTAGTCCCGAATTAGGGTAATTTTCAATCCTCTAAATTGCAGTCACGGGATACGTGTGTCGGTCTCAGTATCCACACATATCGGATAACGTAATCCCACACGTGGGGTTTTGAGTTTGTGTGCACACACATACATACATACGTATTATATATATGTGTGTGTGAGAATATTTATTTACATTTTTTGTAAAATTTTGCACAATTTTGTACCTACAATCATCTCACCACCTGCACAGTCATCCCATCTCCAACCGCAGTAGAATGAAAATGATGTCTGTACAGATGCGCAAACCACTCTGGCCATAGGTGTGCACAGGGGGTGTGCCAAGTGTGCCTGGGCACACCCTAATCACCCCATGCAGCTCAGATTTCCCCTGCCGATATTTCACCAAAGCCCCCCCAATGGAGCTCCTAAAAAAATTGTACAAAATAATACAAAAATAAAATGACGCCAACCTCTACCCTACTGACACGTCCACCACTCTACTAACATCCATGTTTTAACACGTTTTAAAATGTTTTTTACATTTATTTATAAGAGTGTGTGTGTATATATATTATGCATACATACATACACACACGTGTGTTTGAGTTTTGGGGTGCACACCCTAATGCAATAGGCTATACACACCTATGACTCTGGCTGTGTGCATAGGGCACTGACGTTAAATCTCCTAACTTTTAATGGGATTAAGCCCTGATCTTGACACCATGATTAGCAATGCCACAGGTGGTCAGGGTGTTCAACAGAGAAGGCATGTGGAGGGGTCAGAGGAACCCCACTCCTCTCCTTTACCTACACCAGCTGCAGGTACATGCAGGTCCTTAGAGCCTGACTAATGCTCAACCCTTTGGGCTCAAAGCCAATGGTCAGCCGACCCCTCTAAAAGGCCTTCTGCATAAATGTGCCTCTCCCCTTTTACCCAATTATTATTATCATAATTATACAGGATTTACAGTTGTGCTCATAAGTTTACATACCCTGGCAGAATTTATGATTTCTTGGCCATTTTTCAGAGAATATGAATGAGAACACAAAAACTTTTTTCACTCATGGTTAGTGTTTGGCTGAAGCTATTTATTATCAATCAACTGTTTACTCTTTTTAAATTATAATGACAACAGAAGCTACCCAAATGACCCTGATCAAAAGTTTACCTACCCTGGTGATTTTGGCCTGATAACATGCACACAAGTTGACACAAAGGAGTTTGAATGGCTATTATAGGTAACCATCTTCCCCTGTGATCTGTTTACTTGTAATTAGTGTGTGTGTGTGTGTGTGTGTGTATAAAAGGTCAATGAGTTTCTGGACTCCTGACAGAGCCTTGCATCTTTCATCCGGTGCTGCACTGATGTTTCTGGATTCTGAGCCATGGAGCAAGCAAAAGAATTGTCAAAGGATCTGCGGGAAAAGGTAGTTGAACTGTATAAAACAGGAAAGGGATATAAAAAGATATCCACGGAATTGAGAATGCTGATCAGCAGTGTTGAAACTCTAATCAAGAAGTGGAAAATGAGGGGTTCTGTTGAAACCAAACCATGGTCAGGTAGACCAACTAAAATTTCAGCCACAACTGCCAGGAAAATTGTTTGGGATACAAAGAAAAACCCACAAATAACTTCAGCTGAAATACAGGACTCTCTGAAGACATGTAGTGTGGCTGTTTCAGGTTGCACAATAAGGAGGCACTTTAAGAAAGATGGGCTGCATGGTTTAGTCACCAGAAGAAAGCCCTTACTACGTAAATGCTACAAAGTATCCCACTTACAATACACCAAACAGCACCAAGACAAGCCTCAAACCTTCTGGCACAAAGTCATTTGGAGTGATGAGACCAAAATTGAGCTTTTTGGCCACAACCATAAATGCTGCAATTGGAGAGGTGTCCACAAGGTCTGTGAAAAACGGAGGTGGATCGCTGATGTTTTGGGGATGTATGAGCTACAAAGGCACAAGAAATTTTGTCAAATTTGATGGCAAGATGAATGTAGTATGTGATAAAAAAATACTGGAGGAACATTTGCATTCATCAGCCAGGAAGCTGCGCATGGGACGTACTTGGACATTCCAACATGACAATGATCCAAAACACAAGGCCAAGTCGACCTGTCCTTGGCTACAGCAGAATAAAGTGAAGGTTCTGGAGTGGCCATCTCAGTCTCCTGACCTCAATATCATTGAGCCACTCTGGGGAGAGCTCAAACGTGCAGTTCATGCAAGACAGCCCAAGAATTTCCAGGAACTGGAGGCTTTTTGCGAAGAGGAATGGGCAGCTTTACCATCTGATTAGATAAAGAGCCTCATCCACAAATACCACAAAAGACTTCAAGCTGTCATTGATGTTAAAGGGGGCAAACACGGTATTAAGAACTGGGGTGTGTAAACTTTTGATCAGGGTTGTTTGGGTAGTTTCTGTTGTCATTATGATTTAAAAAGAGTAAAGACAGTTGATTGTTAATAAATGGTTCAGCCAAACACTGACCATGAGTGAAAAAAGTGTTATCATTATCTCTGAAAAATGGCCAAGAAATCATAAATTCTGCCAGGGTGTGTAAACGTATGAGCACAACTGTATATAGCATCAACAGTTTATGCAGCGCTTTATAATATAAAAAGGGAGTTGTTCACTCTGGGCACCCACTCTCTTCATTGGAAGGATCCTCTGCCTTTAAGGTTCTGTTAAGCCATTGAGCATCCCTCCTTCTTTCCACAAGGATCTCCTGATCTTTAAGGTTGAGCTTCAGAGGTATCTGCTACCTCTCAGAGCATTGGACCCTGCGTTCACCCTAGTGCCCTTTCCAGATTTTCCCATTGTTTCATGATTAGATGACTTCCTCTGAAGACAGTCAGTTATTCAAACCCTTGCGCTCAGCACCCTTTTGAAGTGCCTAAGCTGCAGGTTTCAGCCAGATAGGTCCTTGTGGTAGCTATTGTTGGTAGATTTCTGCCACCAGTGGGTGAGGCTTTTCAGCTTAAACCCTCACTAAAAATGTCTATCCTTGTCCTTCAGTCTGGGGTGTGTGAGGTGTCTCCTTTTATCATTGGTTCTCAGTCCTTTTCAGCCAAGCTTTCCAGTGCTAGGGGTATGGGTTCTGAGTAAGACATCCAGAGTGTATCTATGGACTGGGAAAATCCTGGCATGACCCATCAGTCTCTTTAAGTGAACAAGGTGGATTTTTACCTTTGCCCTGAAAGCCTCACCAGCTGTCAAAATACCCAAACAGCGCCTGCATTTGACTGGATGCAATGCAGCAGTCAATTATTCGCCCATCTCCTTTGATTTTTCATTCAAGGGGTGATGGGTGAGAGGCAGCTGGCAGGGCCAACCACTGAGCAAACTTCGGCCAGTTCATCAGAAACCAGGCTAAAATCAGCCTGTGGATGGCCACCATAAGGGTTAAGAGTGTAATACTTAGGCCCTCCTATGTAAACCAACTAGTCTTTTTCATGCAGACCTGGTTTGTCAGAGGTCTCCTCCTTTTCTCTTTTCACCACATAATGCTATGAGTCTGTTCATCCCTAATCCGGTAGTTGTGATGTTCCAGCTGTTTTGGTGGATTTTTTTGTTTGACATCTGGTTCAGGATCAGGTTTTCTTCAGGTTCAGTCTTGCCCCTCTGGCAGTAATCTTGTCTGTCCTAGTATTGTACATCAGGCTGAACCTCTTTGGCCGACCCTAGGTCATAGGTAGTTTCCCCTGTTTTGCACAGGGCTTCACTTAATCTGGTTCAGATTCAGACTTGATTCGTTAGTTGGTCCAGAGTTGCAGACAGTTTCATTCCCTTTTTGTGGACCTGTCAGTGGCTGTTGCTCACCCCTTAGTTGCACTACTTTTGGATGCCCCAAATGTAGCTGAATTCCTGTGTCCTTCAATGGGCGAGAAAGAAAATACGTTTTTTGCACTTACCACAAAATCTATTTTTTGGACTCCACTGGGGGACACAGGTTCCACCCCTCTGTGTGTGCCTTTTTCCTTTTGTTCTTGCCCTTAATACTGCTTTTCCAAAAAAATGGGGCATGCTGGGTAGAAGAGGAGTTACACAGGGGCAGGCTTAAAAATGTTTGTTTGCCAGTATCTGAATCTCCAGTAGGCTGCAGTAGAGCCCAACTGTATTGGAATGCCTCTATACCTCAATGAATTGCAAGGAATGGATTTTACAGTAAGTATAAAAATCTTATTTTCCTGGCTGTCAAACTGAATACGTGACTCCAGTCTTTTATTTTAGTCACTAACCTGGAAGAAGTATGATCTGAACACTTTTTCCAGTAAGTGAATCAAAAAATGGAAGTAGTAGACAGCCAGAAAACTAGTATTTTCATATATATAAAGGAAAATCTCAGCAATGGAGACATGGACAGCAGGAAAAATCTACAGCACTGCTATCAATACTGGTTTCTATTAGGTAAAATATTTTTCATGCCTTCCTTTTTGGAAAAATTTCCCTTTGCATTCACAGTCCCCGAAATTGCTATCACAGTTCATATCACTGTGATAATAATTACAGGAAATGATACAGCACCCAACAGTGTCACAGGCAAGGATAAAAAAAACCTGACAAGAATCCAAACCCTTTCCTTACTCTATCCAAACCAAATTAAAGTTTTGGCAGGAGTTTAATTTTAAGTTTCCAAAAGTTAGGACTTCATGATATTTGATAGTCAAATTAATGACCTACAGTATCTCACAAAAGTGAGTACACCCCTCGCATTTTTGTAAATATTTTATGCTATCTTTTCATGTGACAACACTGAAGAAATTTCACTTTGCTACAATGTAAAGTAGTGAGTGTACAGCTTAACACTCAACCGCTGTGTACATTGTAGCAAAGTGTAATTTCTCCAGTGTTGTTACATGAAAAGATATAATAAAATATTTACAAAAATGTGAGGGGTGTACTCACTTTTGTGAGATACTGTATATTCACAAAGTGTTGCTGACAATAATTGGTTTCATATGGTTCATATATAAAAAAAGCACATGAATTTGTGGTTCACATCTCTTTCACTGGGGGAGTCACTCACCTGGATTCTGTCCCACACATGTCGATCATTGTCCTGTCTCTGGATGTCCCACATCAGTCTCTGTATAAGTGCTGCTTTGTTCTGTCTTCCAGTGCATGCTGACCCACTAAGGTGCGGAGTTGATCGTTCACTGCCTATGGTATATGAGGCTATGTCACTTGGGGTACTGGGAGAGAGACATCGCGGTGAACTAGGTCCAACCTCTGATCCTGAACTGATCTCCCAATCCTCCACATCTCGGAATGATGGCTGGGGTTCTCCAGGTGTGGGAGATACCAACTGTGAAAGGCTACCAAGGCGCAAGGCAAGAAGGTCTGTTTGGTGCAAGTGTGAAGGTAAAGCCAGGAATTCATCAGACCCATACCAGCGGTCTTCCCCTGATTCCTGGGGTGGTGAGTCCAACAGTCTATTATTCTGCTGGTCTCGCTGACTTGCGTTTGGTTTGCTGCAATGGGAGTTAGTAGTATTAATAGGGGATGCTCTACCATCAAGGCACTGATGCACTTGACTGGTCAGCTCCTCTGTATTCTGTGCTGTGTCATCCTCTTCAAGTACTTGGCTTTTAGGAGATGATGGAATATTAGCAGAATATGTGGCTTTCACGCTAAGACTGAAGTGCTTGTTGGGGGATGAAGAGCAAACTGGCAGGGACACGTTCATATCAACAGAAGTTAGGTTGTCTGACGTCACCCAATCTGTCATATCATTCAGAAACAGTCCCCGTTTTGGAAGAGAAGGCCGAGTGGGAGAATCTCCCCCGTGATCACTGCCCTCCTGTAGAGGTCTTTTTGGTGTGGTGCTTTCACTGGAAAGGAAACACTTGAGAGTTTGTTGCCCTGTCTCCTCCGGCTTGTGTTGTGCAGACTCTTTCTCCATTGCAGAATTCAGTGGGGCTTCCTTGTCCAAAACCACACTTAGCAGACCGGGACCTTTAACTAAATCTGGAAACTCCTGCTGCATAGCACTGTATGTCCAGTCTTCCAGGGGTTTAGCAGGGGGAGGTGGGGTGTCCTCCTCCCTGGGACTGTAGTCTGACAGTTCGTAGGCAGTGATCCCACAGTCCAGTGAGAGGTAATCTGGGGGGCATCGAATGGTCAGCTGACCTGAGCCATCCACTTCTGTCAGGGCATCAAGCCTATCCTGTAAAAAAAAAGTATACTTTAAATAACTACATTTAAGTCCTAAAAAAAAAAAGAATGTTTAGAAGTGCTGCCTTGTAGCAATGCTGCAAGTGCTAGTTATTTTTGCTATATAGTTACTTAGAGATGGAAAATACTTTTTATGTGAGAATTTCAGAAGCTCTACAGTTCAGCTTGCAGTAACCGCTGACATTTTCATGTTAAATAGGGTTAACATAACATTGTGACTGGGAAATAAGGTAGGACGGGGAAATAAGCAGAATGGACAACAGAGATATCTGTGTAATGGTAAACATTGAGAATTATTCAACATGTGGATCAATTCTGCCAGAGGTAAAGCGATAATAAACCCAAAAACAGAATTTAATATATTGCAGCTTTCCAATACTGAAAGCGGTATTAAACCCAAAAATGTTATATATTGCAGCTTATCAATTAGTAAATGGTGTCTGCATTTGTTTTCGGTTTTTAGGTTTTTTTTCCCTCTGCTTTCACCTGGTGATCTGGCCAGTAACACACCACCTGTATTAGAGTTCCTCTATTCTGGATGAAGGAGCACAGGGGCATAGCAGACAACAGCATTGTCAGTTTTGGGGGGGAGGGTATTGTTAAATGTACTAGCAAATTTAAATACACTAATAGATTAAAGCCAAACTACAGCTAACGCTTTATATTCAGTTGTAGCAGTTTTTGTTTGCTTTTGGGATAAAGGTTTTACTAGAATAAATAAAAGCCGATCACTGCAAGCACTACTGCTGGTGTTAAATGGTTTATCTCATCCCTGCAAACTGATACATCTGGAACAGAGATTGTTCTTTTGAAAAGCAACAGACTTAGGCAGGCCATACATTATGCAATTTTCTTTCCTTTATTTAGGTGTTGAAGGAAATGAAATTGCTAGATTACTTCATCAACACAGTCAGTGCTGATGGGGGGAAACCCTCCTGCGGAGCTATTGTATTATGATAGTGGGAAGTTTCCCAGCCGTCAGAATACAATGATCACTGCTATAGCCACCAGCAGTGATTGAATGACAAAAAACCTGATGGGCTGGTTGTACTGAAATTAATCGATATGCGCAAGAAAAGTTTTGTAACCCCCAAATTACCAGGGAATTTTAAGGCAACAGTGAATGCAAAGGTTGATAAAATCTTATACAGTTTTATTGTGACAATGTCTTAAAAATTGAATGTATAACAGATACAGTCAACATATCTCAGAGAGACATAATTAAAACCATTAGTGTGGAACAAATCTTGAGGCTTGAAACAATGTTTTTTTATATATTCAATTTTTAAGACATTGTCACAATAAAACTGTATAAGATTTGATCAACCTTTGCATTCACTGTTGCCTTAAAAGTCCCTGATAATTTGGGGGTTACAAACCTTTTCTTGCGCATATTAGTTTGGGATGTTGGCACAACAAGGGCTAAGCACCCTGGTGATCTAACCAATACATTTGGAAGTTAATCGATAGATCGACTTTAGTACAACCAGGCTGCCCAATACATGTATTGAAATTTGTCCAGTTCCTACTGAACAGGCCAGAATAACAGATCAGGTGAAAATAGAGAAAAGAAAGCCTTAACAAGAAAACAAATCACATCAAAGAATTGGTAAACTACAATATAACAAATGTTTGCTTTGGGGTTTAATACTGCTTTAAATGTGGTATCTGCATTGATAGTCCAATGTTGACTCCTCTATCTATGGAGAGGCAACAAACCCACCCTTGGACAGCACCATTGTCTGGAAGGGATAGTGTTAGATGATCTAGTAGATTTATAAGACTTTACATAAGTGACTAAAAAGTTAAAGCTGAACTCCAGCTAACACTTTTAAAAGAGTTAAAGTGATATTAATGGCGGCTGCGATAACTAATACTGAGAGCGCGCACGCGATGCCGGAGGCACACTTGCGTGCTCACTGTGTCCGGGGGGGGGCAGGGAGCGGGTACGGCGGTCTCAATTGCCGCCGGCTACCCGCGATGCCCCCCCGCAGTGAGAGGTCCATGTATGTAAACACGGATCTCCGTTCTCATAGAGGGGAAGGGCTGTGATCACAGGCTTCCTGTATATGGAAGCCGTGATCACTCCCTTCCCCCTGCCAGCCCAGTCCACATACAGTTAGAACAAGCCTAGGGAACACATTTAACCTTTAGAGCGCCCCCTCCAGATTAACCCCTTCACTGCCAATGCCATTTACACAGTAATCAGTGCATTTTTATAGCACTGATCGCTGTATAAATGGCAATGGTCCCAAAAAAGTGTCAAAATGGTCCGACATGTCCGCCCCAATATCGCAGTACCGCTAAAGATTGCCGCCATTACTAGTAAAAAATAAAAAAAACTAAAAACTCCAGAAATTAATTCTCATCATCCGTAAACGCGGCGACTTTTGCGCAAACCAATCAATAAATGCAGATTGGGACTTTTTTTAACCAAAAAAATGACGAAGAATATAAATCGGCCAAAACCAATGAAAAAAAATGTTTTCTTATATTTATTTTTGTATTTGTATTTTAGCAAAAAGTAAGAAATATAGATTTTTTTTTGCAAAATTGTCGCTCTTTTTTTTTAATTTATAGCAGCGATCAGAAATGACACATAGGGGAACATATACCACCAAAAGAAAGCTCTATTTGTGGGAAAAAAGGACGCAAATTTCGTTTGGGTACAACATGGCACGACCGTGCAATTGTCAGTTAAAACGACGCAGTGCCGAATCGCAAAAAGTGCTCTGGTCGTAAAGTGTCAAATCCTTCCGGGCTGAAGTGGTTAAACTCAAAAACAGAATTGAATGTATTGCAGTTTACCAACCCTTAAATGTGGTGACTGTATTAGTAGCCCTGGGGTAGCTCCACTATCTATGGAGGGGCAACGGAGTCACCCTTGGATAGTGGCATTGTCTGGAGAGGGAAGTGTTAGATCATCTAGTAGATTTACATGACTTTACATTTAGGCTTCATGCACACAGGACTTTAAAAAAACAGCTAAAAAATGTTGGTAGCTTATCAGGGATGTTTTCAGATTTTACCAGCGTTATATATTAGCGCCGTTTTTTCCAATTTTTTCCATTTTCTTCCCCTTTTTAAAGGGTCAGCGGTTTTTTTTTTTTCCAATTGGTCTAAAACGTCCAAAAACATTGGGGATTGACGTTTTTAAGTGTTTGAACGTTTTTACAGCTGAAAACAGTGCAAAAAAACCCTCAGCTCTTGGGGTTTTTTTACAGCTCAAAATCTTCACTGCTAAAAACAACTGATAACAGCCTTATGTGTGCATGAACACAAAGGATAACACGATGGAGGGTTTATTGACTGTAGAAAAAATGCCTGCAGCTAAAACAGCTGCGGAAAAACAGTCAAAAAACGTCCTGTGTGCATGAGGCCTAATGACTAACATGGTAAAGCTGAACTCCAGCTAAGCTAACACTTTTTAACCAGTTCCAGAAGCCCTCTACTTTTGCTGCATAGCTTAGTCTGTTTATGGAAGTTGAGAAATAACAGCAGGATCAACAGTTAAAGAAAATATGGGGTTGCCATGAAAAATTCTGGTTTGTAATTCTAGTGACAGACCGAATCATATATGTCACTTTTGATTTTGCCTTTAGTACGACTTTTATTATGCAATTAAAAAAAAAAATAGTTTAAAGTCTCCCACCCTCCTGCCCTTTATACCCATCACCCTCTATGCCACTAGAACAGATCTACAAAAACTGAAGGAAAGAAAAACTGGAGGGGCTGACTACAGTACCAGTAATATGTTTACTATTTAATCTAATCTATACTATGAAAATGATGGCTGGAAGCTATGGGTGGCATCTCCCATCTCCTTTCCTCTAGTTGTAATAAATGTAGCCCCACATTCTTCACATGAGCTTTTTGAGTTTCTTGCCTCTTGGTCCTCCTTGGTGAAGGCTTGAAGGATGTCAGTCTGTCGTGTGTAGTTGCCGTTGCTGTCCTGCAACCCTTGCAGTATCCTTTCTCTTAGCACCAGCACAGACACCCGCAGCTGATGCCACAGGAGCTGCACTGTATGTATGTCCACAATCACATTGACAGAATAAGATAGTAGCTTCAGGGAGAACTCGGTGTCCAGCAAAGCATGGATTTGTTCCACGTGATCTGAGATATCCTCACAGATCTCCTGCCATAAACAGAAGAAATCAATGTTACATTATGAAACAGGCCAGCTAGAGAAATGAACAAAGAACACTGATGGGCATTCATGATGGAAAAAACAGTGATGTGTATTATATGAAGAGAAGTGACCTAGTCTTCAGATTGGTTGGATTGGGCGAATCGAATCCTTCCAAGGAATTGCAGTTCTAGGATTCTAATAAATATATGCATGTTGATTCATCCTTTCCAATAAGAATCATTCATGTCAAAAATCCCAGTTGCCAGGATTTATATATTGGTGATTCTACGCAAACGAGACAAATCCGCATACACATATGGTGGATAGTGAATCACCAAAGAAGATCATGCCCGGTCTAATCAATTTGGAGATTACAGTACATTAGATCTGACTCTTTATGAACACCGCATTCAACACAACAACATTTTACATGTTAGTTCTCTGACAACAGCAATAGCCCATGCAAAAAATAAAAATGATAAAAGTAAGAAAAAAGACACAAATATTTGCAGTTCATAGATAAAATATCAATCATTTTGCTTATCTCTACTAACACCCTCCTCAGCAAATCTGAAATAGTAAAAATAAAAAACGTACCCGATAACGACAACAGTCTCTTGATTGTACATTTTACAACAACACAACTTACGCCACAAGTATTTCTCAGTCTAGATTACATGACATTAGAGGTTTAACTAATCTGGCCCGTACTAGAAGAAACCACTAAGTGATAGGTGGTATACACATACGCCTAAACAGAGCAAACGCATCTTAGTGGTTATATATTTAGGACCGTTGACCCTAAAAACTGTACTTACTAAGAATAACCTTTCCTACTTAGTCGTACG
>BLSH010123942.1:285116-297028 GCA_018402905.1 Glandirana rugosa | reverse complement strand
TAGGATCTTGACGTTAAGGAACCTTCCTAAGCTAAGCGGGTTAGGTTGGTTAGACTTCTGATCCAGTGAAGAGAAGTATATTATGTGTAGTGACAAAAAAGGTAGTACTTACGGGTAGTCACAAGAAACAAGTAAAGAGATCGACCGGACAAAATATTACATTGTAACTAAAGAAGACAAATACCGTCCTCTAGACACTCCTATAGAGTCTAGTGCACCTTGTTTAGGTACGAAACGACCTGTGGCTCAAGAGGGACTTCGATGATAGAATAAGACAGTTACACTAACACCTGTATGTATAGTAGCTTCAGGGAGAACTCGGTGTCCAGCAAAGCATGGATTTGTTCCACGTGATCTGAGATATCCTCACAGATCTCCTGCCATAAACAGAAGAAATCAATGTTACATTATAAAACAGGCCAGCTAGAGAAATGAACAAAGAACACTGATGGGCATTCATGATGGAAAAAACAGTGATGTGTATTATATGAAGAGAAGTGACCTAGTCTTCAGATTGGTTGGATTGGGCGAATCGAATCCTTCCAAGGAATTGCAGTTCTAGGATTCTAATAAATATATGCATGTTGATTCATCCTTTCCAATAAGAATCATTCATGTCAAAAATCCCAGTTGCCAGGATTTATATATTGGTGATTCTACGCAAACGAGACAAATCCGCATACACATATGGTGGATAGTGAATCACCAAAGAAGATCATGCCCGGTCGAATCAATTTGGAGATTACAGTACATTAGATCTGACTCTTTATGAACACCGCATTCAACACAACAACATTTTACATGTTAGTTCTCTGACAACAGCAATAGCCCATGCAAAAAATAAAAATGATAAAAGTAAGAAAAAAGACACAAATATTTGCAGTTCATAGATAAAATATCAATCATTTTGCTTATCTCTACTAACACCCTCCTCAGCAAATCTGAAATTTCCATTCACTTATCTAAGCATAGCATCTCATTATATCATCTCAATAAAGCAAACCATTTAGTTACATCATGCCATTGTTAAATGCGCTATATTACTAAAAATGCCCAGTGGAGATTCTTATTTTTTAAAGGCTCACCAAAAAAGAAATATGACACTGTCGGTGTGATTACTTGCCATGGGTTACTGTACACCGCTGCTCACTGCGCTGTCTTGTTCTTATTATTAAACAGAGATCAATGCTTCTCAATACCACACTAACCCACAGCAACCAATCAGAATTGAATCCGCTATAGCCACATCAGTGGAAGATGCATTCTGACTTTTGCATGTTTTTGTACAGCAGTTGCATTATAATAACTGTTCTTTTATAGCTGCACTTATTTTAAAAAAAATATATATATATATAAAAAATAAGATTAAATGATAAAAACAAAAACATACATAATACAATACAAGAAGAATCCAAACAGAAATCATCAATCCAAACCTTGTTTGTCCCCCAAACGCCAAAAATATTTTGCTGCAGAGTTGTGTGAACAAAGCAATCTTATTACCAGAAACGCTGATCCATACAAATGCGCTTTGTTATTCCCTAACACATACATACATTTTATCAGAATCAGAATCATAGTAATGTGGGCTAACAAATGCATATCTGGCCCAAAGAGCTTGTCATTTATTCTGTAAAGTTCCGTCCATGGCTGACCATGTGGGCCGTAGGCTGGAATAGGAAAACACGGCTCTGGGCAGGTCCTGGCTATGTCTGTGCGTGTCCCTGGCTCCATGACACAAGGGGACAGCTGTCATTATACTCTCAGCTGTCGGGACATTTGCTTCGAAATTTCCCAAACATACTGAGCTGCATTATGTGCTCCTGAGGACCCGGCCTAACAACAAACAGCGCACTTCTATTTCCAGCCCCAACTGCCGACAAAACACATTTCATTCACACTCACAATCACAATAAATGCCAAATAATTACACAGGATGTGTATTTGTGAGTGAGTGTTCATTTCCTAAAAAAATATTTATATATACTTTGGTATAAGAAAATAGAGGAGACTGCTCCATGTGATTTTATAGTAGCAATGGAGATCTATAACAGAGGACACACATGTACAGTACAGGAATATACACACTACACCCTGATCTACAACAGAGGACACACATGTACAGTACAGGAATATACACACTACACCCTGATCTACAACAGAGGACACACATGTACAGTACATGACTATACACACTACACCCTGATCTACAACATAGGACACGCATGTACAGTACATGAATATACACACTACACCCTGATCTACAACATAGGACACACATGTACAGTACATGAATATACACACTACACCCTGATCTATAACATAGGACACACATGTACAGTACATGAATATACACACTACACCCTGATCTACAACATAGGACACGCATGTACAGTACATGACTATACACACTACACCCTGATCTACAACATAGGACACACATGTACAGTACATGAATATACACACTACACCCTGATCTACAACATAGGACACACATGTACAGTACATGACTATACACACTACACCCTGATCTACAACATAGGACACACATGTACAGTACAGGAATATACACACTACACCCTGATCTACAACATAGGACACACATGTACAGTACATGAATATACACACACTACACCCTGATCTACAACATAGGACAAACATGTACAGTACAGGAATATACACACTACACCTTGATCTACAACATAGGACACACATGTACAGTACAGGAATATACACACTACACCCTGATCTATAACATAGGACACACATGTACAGTACATGAATATACACACTACACCCTGATCTACAACATAGGACACACATGTACAGTACAGGAATATACACACTACACCCTGATCTACAACATAGGACACACATGTACAGTACATGAATATACACACTACACCCTGACCTACAACATAGGACACACATGTACAGTACAGGAATATACACACTACACCCTGATCTACAACATAGGACACGCATGTACAGTACATGAATATACACACTACACCCTGATCTACAACATAGGACACACATGTACAGTACATGACTATACACACTACACCCTGATCTACAACATAGGACACACATGTACAGTACAGGAATATACACACTACACCCTGATCTATAACATAGGACACACATGTACAGTACACGAATATACACACTACACCCTGATCTACAACATAGGACACACATGTGCAGTACAGGAATATACACACTACACCCTGATCTACAACAGAGGACACACATGTACAGTACATGAATATACACACTACACCCTGATCTACAACATAGGACACACATGTACAGTACAGGAATATACACACTACACCCTGATCTCAACAGAGCACACACAAGTACAGTACAGGAATGTACACACTACACGCTGATCTACAACAGCGGACACATATGTACAGTACAGGAATATACACACTACACCCTGATCTATAACATAGGACACGCATGTACAGTACAGGAATATACACACTACACCCTGATCTACAACAGAGGACACACATGTACAGTACATGAATATACACACTACTCCCTGATCTACAACAGAGGACACACATGTACAGTACAGGAATATACACACTACACCCTGATCTACAACAGAGGACACACATGTACAGTACCTGAATATACACACTACACCCTGATCTACAACAGAGGACACACATGTACAGTACAGGAATATACACACTACACCCTGATCTCAACAGAGCACACACAAGTACAGTACAGGAATGTACACACTACACCCTGATCTACAACAGCGGACACATATGTACAGTACAGGAATATGCACACTGCACACTTATCTACAACGGAGGA
The DNA here is from genome assembly GCA_018402905.1 of Glandirana rugosa. NCBI lineage: Eukaryota > Metazoa > Chordata > Amphibia > Anura > Ranidae > Glandirana > Glandirana rugosa. Next base: position 293,188 of record BLSH010123942.1, on the reverse strand, counting down.
CACACATGTACAGTACAGGAATATACACCCTGCCCCTGATCTACAATAGAAAACACACATGTATAGTACAGAAATATACACACTGCACACTGATCTCAACAGAGGACACACATGTGCAGTACAGGAATATACACACTGCACACTGATCTGCAACAGATATGTACAGCACATGCATATATACACAGCACGGGAACATACACATAGATCACTGTTTTCATTGTATTACAAAGGGTACCATATACAGTACATGAGTTTGCACAGTGTACACTATTTGGATTCTATAGCAGAGAATATCCACATACACATACAGTAGAGGGCACATCCATACAGTACAGGGGTAGGCACAGTTTACATTGTCTTGATTCATACAATAGAGGGCACATCCATAAAGTACAGAGGTACGCACAGTGTACATTGTCTTAATTCATAAAATAGAGGGCACATCCATACAGTACAGGGGTACGCACAGTGTAAATTGTCTTGATTCATACAAAGAGGACACATCCATACAGTACAGAGGTACGCACAGTGGGCATTGTGTTGAGTCATACAATAGAGGGCACATCCATACAGTACAGGGGTACGCTCATTGTACATTGTCTTGATTCATACAATAGAGGGCACAACCATACAGTACAGGGGTACGCTCAGTGTACATTGGCTTGATTCATACAAAGAGGACACATCCATACAGTACAGAGGTACGCACAGTGGGCATTGTGTTGAGTCATACAATAGATGGCACATCCATACAGTACAGGGGTACGCTCATTGTACATTGTCTTGATTCATACAATAGAGGGCACATCCATACAGTACAGGGGTACGCACAGTGTACATTGTCTTGATTCATACAATAGAGGGCACATCCATACAGTACAGGAGTACGCTCAGTGTACATTGTCTTGATTTATACAATAGAGGGCACATCCATACAGTACAGGGCAGGGTATGCTCAGTGTTCATTGTCTTGATTTATACAATAGAGGGCACATCCATACAGTACAGAGGTACGCACAGTGTACACTGTCTTGATTCATACAATAGAGAGCACATCCATACAGTACAGGGGTACGCACAGTGTACACTGTCTTGATTCATACAATAGAAGGCACATCCATACAGTACATGGGTACAAACAGTGTGCATTGTCTTGAGTCATACAATATAGGGCACATCCATACAGTACAGGGGTACGCTCATTGTACATTGTCTTGATTCATACAATAGAGGGCACATCCATACAGTACAGGGGTATGCTCAGTGTACATTGTCTTGATTCATACAATAGAGGGCACATCCATACAGTACAGGGGTACGCACAGTGTACATTGTCTTGATTCATACAATAGAGGGCACACCCATACAGTACAGAGGTACGCACAGTGTACATTGTCTTAATTCATAAAATAGAGGGCACATCGATACAGTACAGGGGTACGCACAGTGTAAATTGTCTTGATTAATAAAATAGAGGGAACAACCATACAGTACATGGGTATGCACAGTGTACATTGTCTTGATTCATACAAAGAGGACACATCCATATAGTACAGAGGTACGCACAGTGGGCATTGTGTTGAGTCATACAATAGAGGGCACATCCATACAGTACATGGGTACGCTCATTGTACATTGTCTTGATTCATACAATAGAGGGCACATCCATACAGTACAGGAGTACGCTCAGTGTACATTGTCTTGATTTATACAATAGAGGGAACATCCATACAGTACAGGGGTATGCTCAGTGTTCATTGTCTTGATTTATACAAGAGAGGGCACATCCATACAGTACAGGGGTACACTCAGTGTACATTGTCTTGATTCATACAATAGAGGGCACATGCGTACAGTACAGAGGTACGTTCAGTGTACATTGTCTTGATTCATACAATAGAGGGCACATCCATACAGTACATGGGTACAAACAGTGTGCATTGTCTTGATTCATACAATAGAGGGCACATCCATACAGTACATGGGTACAAACAGTGTGCATTGTCTTGAGTCATACAATAGAGGGCACATCCATACAGTACAGGGGTACGCTCATTGTACATTGTCTTGATTCATACAATAGAGGGCACATCCATACAGTACAGAGGTACGCTCAGTGTTCATTGTCTTGATTTATACAAGAGAGGGCACATCCATACAGTACAGGGGTACACTCAGTGTACATTGTCTTGATTGATACAATAGAGGGCACATGCGTACAGTACAGAGGTACGTTCAGTGTACATTGTCTTGATTCATACAATAGAGGGCACATCCATACAGTACAGAGGTACGCACAGTGTACACTGTCTTGATTCATACAATAGAGAGCACATCCATACAGTACAGGGGTACGCACAGTGTACACTGTCTTGATTCATACAATAGAGGGCACATCCATACAGTACAGAGGTATGCACAGTGTACATTGTCTTGATTCATACAGTAGAGGGCACATCCATACAGTACAGGATGACGCTAAGTGTATATTGTCTTGATTCATACAGTAGAGGGCACATCCATACAGTACAGGGATATGCTCAGTGTACATTGTCTTGATTCATACAGTAGAGGGCACATCCATACAGTACAGGGGTATGCTCAGTGTACATTGTCTTGATTCATACAGTAGAGGGCACATCCATACAGTACAGGGGTATGCACAGTGTACACTGTCTTGATTCATACAATAGAGGGCACATCCATACAGTACAGAGGTACGCACAGTGTACATTGTCTTGATCCATACAATAGAGGGCACATCCATACAGTACAGGGGTACGCTCAGTGTACATTGTCTTGATTCATACAATAGAGGGCACATCCATTTAGTACAGGGGTATGCTCAGTGTACATTGTCTTGATTCATACAATAGAGGGCACATCCATACAGTACAGGGGTACGCTCAGTGTACATTGGCTTGATTCATACAATAGAGGGCACATCCATACAGTACAGGGGTATGCTCCGTGTACACTGTCTTGATTCATACAATAGAGGGCACATCCATACAGTACAGGGGATGCTCAGTGTACATTATCTTGATTCATACACTAGAGGGCACATCCATACAGTACAGGGGTATGCTCAGTGTACATTGTCTTGATTCATACAATAGAGGGCACATCCATACAGTACAGGGGTACACTCAGTGTACATTGTCTTGATTCATACAGTAGAGGGCACATCCATACAGTACAGGGGTACGCTCAGTGTACATTGTCTTGATTCATACAGTAGAGGGCACATCCATACAGTACAGGGGTATGGTCAGTGTACATTGTTTTGATTCATACAGTAGAGGGCACATCCATACAGTACAGGGGTACGCACAGTGTACATTGTCTTGATTCATACAATAGAGGGCACATCCATACAGTACAGGGATACGCTCAGTGTACATTGTCTTGATTCATACAATAGAGGGCACATCCATACAGTACAGGGGTACGCTCAGTGTACATTGTCTTGATTCATACAATAGAGGGCACATCCATACAGTACAGGGGTACGCTCCGTGTACACTGTCTTGATTAATACAATAGAGGGCACATCCATACAGTACAGGGGTATGCTCAGTGTACATTGTCTTGATTCATACAATAGAGAGCACATCCATACAGTACAGGGGTACGCACAGTGTACATTGTCTTGATTCATACAGTAGAGGGCACATCCATACAGTACAGGGGTATGCACAGTGTACACTGTCTTGATTCATACAATAGAGGGCACATCCATACGGTACAGGGGTACACACAGTGTACATTGTCTTGATTTATACAATAGAGGGCACATCCATACAGTACAGGGGTATGCTCAGTGTACATTGTCTTGATTCATACAATAGAGGGCACATCCATACAGTACAGGGGTATGCACAGTGTACATTGTCTTGATTCATACAATAGAGGGCACATCCATACGGTACAGGGGTATGCACAGTGTACATTGTCTTGATTCATACAATAGAGGGCACATCCATACGGTACAGGGGTACACACAGTGTACATTGTCTTGATTCATACAATAGAGGGCACATCCATACAGTACAGGGGTACGCTCAGTGTACATTGTCTTGATTCATACAATAGAGGGCACATCCATACAGTACAGGGGTATGCACAGTGTACATTGCCTCGATTCATACAATAGAGGGCACACATGGTCAGTAGAAGACTACAGACACTACAGACATTTCATCTTGGTTACCGGATGCTAGCACAAGTCGATTTGAACCTGAAAATAAACCATGCATCTCCTACCTGACAATCATCTACCTCCACACCTGGTGTGTCAATCACGCCCAGGAGCAAGGGCCTTGCCTGTGTCTAGAAGGAGCCCCTCAGTCTGTGCCATGTCTTGTGTGAGGCTATCCTCTCACTGCCCCTCCCAGGGCTATTAATAGGAGCTGATTTCTCACCCAGGGGAATGTGAGAGAAAAAGGGAGAGGAGACCCTTTAACCCCGAGCTGTGCAGCAGACTGGCAGACTTCACAGTCACATTACAGTAAAAATATAGACTTAACCCATCCCGTACTGGAACACATTTTACCTAACACAGTGACAGCTGAACAATGCATCACACAGGGGGGTCAGCCTACAAAGAATAATAATGAGCCTCTGAACTCAGGGCAGACTTATAGGATGGAAAGTAAATGTCTGTATTGTGCAGGAAAATCATCCAATTTTCATGCAAGTCCCTTGAGGAGTATAATAATCAGCCACATAGTAATTTGATTTTCTGTTTTACGGTTAATAGTAAGGCTTGGTTATACACAGAACGAAAGATTGTTTGTTGTGCCATACACTTAACGATCTAAAGGGCAACTTATATGCTTTGCCCATGGTGAATGCACCACAGGTAAGTGCACTCTGTTCCTTTGATCTGCATGCGGGTACCAATGTATTGTTAATGGCTCCCAAGTGCAGATCGCAATCACAGTGCGTTTGCGGGCACCAACTTGCATACTACTGCAGTATCATGTGATGTGGTGCAGTGTGTTTTTTAAGCCTTGTACACACAAGTCGATGATCGTATACAACAGGTCGTACAAACGACCGTTGTATGCTAAATCGACCGTTAGTACACGCAATTAGAACAGCCGACATACGACGGTCATACAACAGAAGTTGTATGAGCAGACTAGAAAACTTGGTAGTACCAACAAGCGGTCGTACGACCGTTGTATCGTGTGTACAGAGAAGTTGGTACAACAAGTTGTATTGTGCAAAACACGCATGCTCAGAAGTCAGGAATGGCCAGACACTAATTACATGCACCTGAACATTCTCTTTATACGTTCATAACACGACACTACGTTCAGCTTGGTCGTACGATCATTTAGTGCATGTCAGTACGCAAGATACAACAGCCAACATGCGATTTGGGCCGTTCGGTCGTAAGACCGTTGCACCGTGTGTACGAGGCATAAAAGTAGTGCAAGCACTACTTTTTGAGAGGTTTGCTGCATTTTGCAGCCCATTCAAATTAATATGTTGTCAAAACCCACCACGAAGACAGGTGTGTATTCTATGAACTGGTCCTTAACCACTTCAGCCCCGGAAGGATTTCCCACTTTAGGACCAGAGCACTTTTTGCGATTCGGCACTGCGTCGCTTTAACTGACAATTGCGCGGTCGTGCAACGTTATACCCAAACTAAATTTGCGTCCTTCTTTTTTTCCCACAAATAGAGCTTTCTTTTGGTGGTATTTTAATCCCCTCTGCGTCATTTCTGATCGCCGCTATAAACAAAAGAAGAGCGACAATTTTGCAAAAAAAACTAATTTCTTACTTTTTGCTAAAATACAAAAAAAAATTATAAAAAACATTTTTTTCCATTGGTTTTGGCCGATTTATATTCTTCCTCATATTTTTGGTAAAAAAAAATCGCAATCAGCGTTTATTGATTGGTTTGCACAAAAGTTGCCGCGTTTACAGACGATGAGAATTCATTTCTGGGGTTTTTATTTTTTTTTTTTCGTTTTTTACTAGTAATGGCGGTGATCTGTGATTTTTTAGCGGTACTGCGATATTGGGGCGGGCATGTTGGACCATTTTGACCCTTTTTTGGGGCCATTTATACAGTGATCAGTGCTATAAATATGCACTGATTACTGTGTAAATGCCATTGGCAGTGAAGGGGTTAACCTGGAGGAGGCGCTCTAAGGGTTAACTGTGTTCCCTGGGCATGTTCTAACTGTGTGTGGGCTGCCCTGGCTGGGGAAAGGGGACGATCACGGCTTCCATATACAGGAAGCCTGTGATCATCGCCCTTCCCCCTCTAACAGAACTGAGATCCGTGTTTACTTACGTTCTTTCACTGCGGCTGGGGATATCGCGAGTAGCCGGCAGTGTCCGCCCTACCCGCTCCCTGCCCCCCCCCCCCCGCCTCCGGCGGCGCGTGCTCACAGCACTAGTTATCTCAGCCGCCGTCATATGACGCCGGTTTGTGATAACGACCCACTTTGCCGCCGTCAGACTGCGGTCGGCAAGTGGTTAAGCTTAACTCCAGCCTTACCTTCAGTCTTGCAAAGTTGTACAAGATTCTCTCCTGTACTGAAAGAGCTTACTTTGGTTTTAATGCACACTGTCAGCTTAATATCTCCAACAGAATTCCTTTAAGTCCCCAATCTCTATATATTTATTATCTCCTACTTAATGTGGAGGAGTCACAGGTACTGAGTCTTATCAGATAATCCAAAAAACATAAAAATCTGGCTTTGACTCAATACTCCACTTGCATCATATTTTGACAAAATTAAAACAGGAATACTTATAAATTATAACTGCCAGATTATGATCCCACAATTCTAATATCAAATGTTAATTCAATTGTAGCCAATGGCCCCCTGAAGGGATGGTTGAGTGTTGTGGTTCACTTGATCACACTGCCTTCAATCACTCTTTTCCACATGCCTGGAGACACAGAACAGGCTGGTAATTTGTTTTGTTTATTAGGGAATTGAACTTGGATGGGGTAGGGATGATTATGGAATGCCCAGAAATCGAACAGTTCTGTACACGGGGCCGACTATATACACTCTCCAGTATACACACCTCTCCATCTTCCTCCGGCACATCACTTGCTGACCGTTACACTCCTTGTACTTCTCTCCTGCACATTCCTTGTTCCAGACCCAGAAGGAAATTTACTAGGCCTTCTCCACTCCTCCAGCCTGTCTAGCACATGGTGAGGCCTGCCATGCTGTGCGCAGGACCTCAGAACCACCCATTACAGGTAAGGACAGTTGGTCCCTTAGTGTGTAGGTACACTGATGTGCTAGCCGGCCTGATGGACTACTACTCCCAGCCCATCCTCTTGCTCCAGGCCCTGTCAGCCACTCCAGCTGCGTGGGCCTTCTCCACTACCACAGCAACATAGGGTTCCCATATTGGCTTCTGCATCCTTCCCAGACTGTCTCTCACCCCAATCAGCACCGGCATGCCTCTAATAGTTTCCCAGAGTATGTTGCTCACCGACATCCTGACACTAGTAGTTCCACACTGGAGATCTCTCTGGGATAGTGCTCTCTCCTGCTGTCCTTTCCGCTCTGCCTTGTGCCTCTCACCAAGATCTCTCACCTCCTGGCCGCTCCTGAGCACTCCAGGCCTGCCCCCCCCAGACTGGGATGGGAGCTACCTCTCCTCCCAGATTGGGCTGATCCTGGGTATTTAAGGTGGCCTGCCCCCTATCAACCCAGATTGAGGATTGGCCAGGGCTCTCTAGAACACCCCAGATGGTTACATCTCCCCTCCCAGCTCTCTGTCCACAAATTACCAGAACTTTCTGCAAAGAAGTGGGAGGTCCTGATGACACCATTCTGTGATTCACTCAATCCTACCTGAGCTTTTCCCAGCCCAGAATCAAAACAATCAGGCCTGCACTCAGTCAGGCCTGACTAAATTTTACCTCACCTACCAAAAAGCTCTCACTACACCTACCTAGCGTGGAGGGCGCTACACAATGTAATAACAAACAAGGTATAGAAAATATATTTTAAAAAAGCTTTGCACCTGTCTCTCGACCCTCCCCTCTACATTGGTAGACCCCACAAGATCTCTCGGGA
>BLSH010123942.1:268142-284499 GCA_018402905.1 Glandirana rugosa | reverse complement strand
ATGTATAAACACCATTTTTTTTAACGTTATCAACATATAACTACCCAAACGCGTTTTCGACGGCGAAAATGTTTGACTCTTCATGCCTCTGCCAGTCCAGCCCCCACACAATTAGAACACACCTAGGGAACACAGTTAACCCCTTGATTGCCCCCTGTAGGTTAACCCCTTCCCTGCCAGTGACATTTATACAATAATCAGTGGCTATTTTTATTTTTTTTTCTGTTGCTGTATAAATGTCAATGGTCCCCAAAAAGTGTGAAAAATGTCCGATCTGTCTGCCGCAATATTACAGTCCTGATAACAATCGCAAATCGCCGCCATTACTAGTAAAAAAAATTAGTAAAAACGCCATAAATTAATTCTCATTCTCAGTTTGTAAAAGCGGCAGCTTTTGCGCAAACCCATCAATATACAACTATTGCAATTTTTTTTACCACAAATATGTATAAGAGTATATATCAGCCTAAACTGATGAATACATTTTTTTTATATATATTTTTTTTTTGGACATGTATTATAGCAAAAAGTAAAAAATAGTTTTTTTTTTCAAAATTGTCGCTTTTTTTTTTATAGCGCAAAAAATAAAAACTGCAGAGGTGATCAAACACCACCAAAATAAAGCTCTGTTTGTGGGGAAAAAAGGAAGTCAATTTTGTTTTGGTACAACGTCGCACGACTGCGCAATTGTCAGTTAAAGCGACGCAGTGCCGAATCGCAATAAGTGCTCTGGTCAGGAAGGGGGTAAATCCTTCTGGCAGGGGCATAACGACAGGAGTTGAAATTGGGCCCCATGCTCCAGGGGGCCCGTGTCCCTCCCTTGTACACCTGGATAGGAGGGATGGCAGGGGCAGCATTTAGAGGAACCAATATCCTCCATTTTCCTCCTAATGGAGGAGATCGGTTCTTCTATATGCTGTCCACACCGCCCCTCCTATTCAGTCTACTTGTTTTGTGTTGTTCCCAGGATCCCTGTGTGCTTCCCTGGATTTCCCCCCACAGAGCTGCTGCCTTCCCCCCTCCTTTCTCCTGCCAGCTGCTGTAGAAGATGTATCATGATCCTTTTCTGAATGGACAGAGTCAGTGATTGGTATCAATTGGTTCACTCCCAACTGAAGCATAGTAAACTGTTTTTACTATACTTCCGTTTCCGAATGTCATCCACATTGATGATAGAAATTGATCAATTTGTAATACAGTCACCCTCTTGCAGTGGGCTAATATATAACATACACATCCTGCTCCTTCCCAGAGGTCTATATGCAATACGCTCCACTGATTTCTTGCCTCAAAGGGTCTTGTAAGAATCCAGTACAGTCCAGTACAGTCACCATAGATGCATAGGCCAGCTGCTATACTGTGCATAGTCTCAGAAAAGGCACTGATATCACTGCCATTGTATACATAATGATTTACACCATGACAGTCACTCTTCTATAATTAATGGCATAACCAGCTTATTGACAGTCCACATCTCAACCTTAAGGGCAAAAAATTTCAAGTACAGTAATGTCCCTCACAAAATGTGAATCAGTGTATTGCACCTTTAAATGGGTGACATTCATAACTCAAGCCATCAATCAATTCTGCTAAGTAATTACAGCTGATCACAGATCACGGTACAGGGACAATCACAACGACCATTTACCATATGATCAGCTGATCACATGTAAACAGACTTGCCAATTATTGTCAGTCATTTCCTCCCAAGCTGTGTCTGTGAGAGGAAAGGAGAGGAGAGCCATTAACTGGCAAGACTGTCAGTACATTGTTTACACTGATAATCAGGGCACTGATCATTACTGCCCTGATTATCAGTGCAGCACCACCAGTGCCCATCAGTGCTTCCTATCAGTGCCACCTGTAATGATATCAGGTGCTGGACACACAAAAACTGGCAGGCATTTTGTGCAATGTCAGCCATGATGGTTTTAGCTTAAAGTGGTTGTCAAATCATGGCAATCACTTTACACTACAGGTAAGCCTATAATCAGCCTTACCTGTAGGTCCCGGGAATATCTCCTAAACTTACACCGTTATGGAGATATTCCCTGTATTTGCATGTGCCAACGTCATCTGCACATGCGCAGTGAAGAAACAGCCCGACTGGGACATTTCTTCATTAAGTGTGCCGTAAATGATGGCTCCCGTGCGCATGCGTGGGAGTGACGTCAGCGTGGCTCCTGCCAATTACATCGCTGGAGTCCGCGCTGTGATTGGTCGGCGCCCGGGATCCCGGAAGACGACGGACACAGCATGTCGCCGGGCACAGCGGTGCTTGGGGACCACGGCTACAGCGTCGATCTAAGGTAAGCATTTCATAATGAGCTAGTATGTGATGCATACCAGCTCATTATGCCTTTCTCTTGCAGGTATTTTTTTTTTTTTTAAAGACTTGACAACCACTTCAAGGCCTCACTCTCCCCCTCCCTCCCTTCAGGTTAGGATTTCCTGGATCATCTGCAAGGCCCCAAAAGGTCTGGATTTGTTTGCCAGGCCTGGTCATAAACAAATAAACCAGATCCATTAAGAGATAGCACAGGATGCCTGGAGATAATGAGTGTCATAAAAGAGAGTCATTCAGGCAGATGTGACCTTCTCAGAGACCCCTAATCAATTTAAAGCTTAGGAATTCACCCATGTTTCATAACTCCAGACAGGAACGTGACATCTTAATAAAAAGTACATAGTTGAATGCGGAATTGGACACTGAACAAATGGAATCCAAACATCGATAAGTCCGGTCAAATGGTAGTTTCTGTCCCTTCCAGGGTAATGAAATAGTGACAAACCTGCCATGCTCAGACTCATTTTAATGCAACTTTCATGCTGAGCTCGAATTCCTTAGTGTTGGGCTGCACCGTGATCATCTTCCCGAGATATGATTTTGATACAGAAAATTGCATATCAGGGAGGGTTGGTATTCCACGGTCTGCCCCGGACAGCCCATGGGCCCCTTACCCATGTGAGTGGTCAGGGGCATATGGCCCCACCCCTTTCAGAGAAAAGAGAAAAAGGGAATAGACCGGATAGTGCTCAGTTTTCAGTTTACCATCGAAGAACGAACATCTGAGAACCTGTGGACTCAATGACAAATCTCTGATCAATCACGGACATTTATTGAAAGTATCTTACTACCCTTCAATTCTACCTTATCTCTTTGCTGCTGTATATTATGTCTCTTATTGCTTTGTAACACCATTTTTCTGTAAATATTTTATCTGCACCAATTTTGACCCTTTCATTAGTAAACCTTATCCTGCAAAGTGTTAATCTTGTCCCTAAAGCTCTTAATGCAAGCTATAACAAACCTTTTCCTTTGAAGAGTGCTACTGTTTAGGATAAATCATCTGAATATTTCTGTCTGTGGTGACAGCGTGTGTTACAGGTGATTATTCTAAAATCATAATTGGTATTGCTAAGATCTCGGGTCTTCTGGTCGTTATCCAGAAGTGGTGGCAGTGAAAGAGTTAACCGCTTGAATTAGCCCGGGTTACAATCGCTCTCAGGCTGCTGGCACTTAGATGGTGGTCCCACAAGCTGGAAAATCTTTATGCTGGAAGCAGCTGAGAGTGGCATTGTTACGTTAGTGACAAGCGTGGTGTGAGATTGGTGCAGTCCTCTGTCACGAGTTAGTGAGGAGGGCAGTGATCTGATACCCGTGTTCATCACACCACCTATCAGTGCCACCTATCAGTGCTCATAAATGCTGCCTATCAGTGCCCATCAGTGCTGCCTATCAGTGCCACCTACCAGTGCCACCTCTCATTCTCTCCATCCAGCTCCCAGGGCACACAAGAGGTTACAAGATGGAGAGCAGGGGTAGGGGCTCGTAAGTATGTAATTTACCAGCACTTTCCTTTTCTAAATGAACATTGAAAACAGTGAACACATTCACTCACTGTGTCCATTCATAACTGAAGCACAGTAAACAAGTGCAACCTTTGCGATCCTGGTAGGTCCACCACTGCAAAACAGGTTTAGTATGGCAAAGAACATGCATACACTGCAGAATAATGCAAAGCAGATTATGAAAGCTGCACAAACAAGCAATGTCTCTGTGGCTCAGTCAGGGTAATATGGCGACATAGCTTAGTCTCTATAAGATTAGCTAACAACAGAGAGTCTGGCTGGGAATCACTACTTCAGTAAAACAGTGTAGAACACAGATAATTGTGATTATCCAAATAAACAGCATCCCTCTCAGTGATGTTCAGGTTAACTCTGGTAACATAAATGAACATCTAAAATGATCCAAGGACAAAGCCCCCCCACTCCCCTATTGGAACTAGAGCACTCTTGTAACAGCTGCAGAGGGATTCTCCAGAGTAGCTGTGCCTTCCAGAGAGGCTGCCTTCTTTTAGGCTCTTTCCTGGCTTGCTACCTGCATGCCTGTTCTGACAGTAAAGGGCTGCTCAACTGGCTGCAAAGCACTTGCCCAGCTACCTCTGCTTCATTAGGTGTGGTCTTTCTGAGCTTTTAAGGGAGAGAAACTGTACAACTTATCTTCCCTGGACATGTCCAGGATTGGGAAACAGGGGGGTTGTTGAAAAAGAAGTTAAAGAGGTCTGTGTCTGCTGCATCTGAGCATGGTGAGCAAATGGGTACACTGCTACAGAGTCACATGTGGCAATTTGATAATTTTGGTGCAGCTCTTTGCACACCCTAGTTGTGAAAGTGAGAACAGGTTTGCAAAGAGGCTATAGCGAGGATTTTTAGGAGTCTTATGTAATGACTCCAGTTTTTGAGTGTATCTTGTAGCACATCTCCAGTCTCCATCAACACCTACAGTAGGTCTATAGTCTTTGACCATCACCTGTAGTATACGTGCAGTCTTGGACAGTCTCCTATAATATTACTAATGCTGAATATTATGTGTGGGCTTTTGGTGATTTCTGGGGCTGCAGCTGAGGCACCCTATACCTCATAGGTGAACAGTCACTGTGTGCAGTTACATGTAATTATCATATAACATAAACCTGTGCATAGCTATAGTAACGTTTGTATAGTTGGTTATTACACTGCCATCTTGTGGTTGTTTTGGATATTACACCTTTCCATTCTGTTTTCTAAGTGTGTACCTCCCATCTTCTCAGCTAACTTCCTCTTCCTGGTTCACTCTGTTATGTAACTTCTTCTTCCTGTGTGCTCTCTCTGTCTCATGAGGAAAAGAATATGGCCACACGTCTGTAGGCCTCACACAATCTGCTCGCATCCTAGGACACATTACCTGTAGTTACCATCTTTCAACCATCTGCAACATTTGTTGTATGCTGTACCTGCTATCTCCAATAAAAGGTCGCTTATGGAAGAATCGGTAACTGGTGAGTCAAGCTATCTGATAAAGACTGTCCGTGGTGATTATATCTACTTATACAGGCCAGGTATAGAGGTCTCAGCAAGGGATAAGTCACTATTACAACAGTTGGAGTCAGAATACAGTGGCAATGCAACGCTCTGCTCACTCTAGTTATATCCACTTCTGTCCATCTTTTACCATTTACTAATCACTTGTTTAGACTTACGCAAGCAGTTTAACCCAATGAACACACAGTAAGCAGAAAACAGGCTTCACTCAGCAGCCTGGTCACCTACTGGTTGGAGATGTTTACTTCAAGACATTAAAACTTATTGCACCAAACTCATAGCTCCCACCTGTCCCTGATTCAGAGGGACGATCCCTAATTTGGAACAAAGTCCCTCTGTCCCTCTTTCCTCCTCATGTGTCCCTCATTTTGGTCTGATCTATATAGTTGTATATAAAATGCACTTTCTATCCTTAAAAAAGTGTTTCCCAGTGCTAACCCTTTCATCCAATTCCTAAACTACTGCATCTGTAAAATTTCGAAAAGCAGAATAAATGAATAACAGTGGTAAAATAAAAGCAATAACTTTTTTTGTATAATTCTCCTTTAAGGGGGCGTGACAGGGGTGTGTCCTATACCTACATGCTTTTGCTCTTCCCATCTCAAAAAGTTGGGAGGTATGCACACTTACTCTGTTGATTGATGTTCTGTAGTTTCTAACCAGGGTCATCTTGGTGGGATACGGGTATGGCCACTATTAAGAAGGACCTTATAAGTATAATATTAGACTACTGCAACATTTTTGGTTTGGTCCTGTACATAAGCTGCATAGGCCTTCTTAATGTACAGAGCTGTGTGAAGTGTTACATTTTTCTTGTGTAAATGGCTGTTGAGTGTCTAGTTGAGCCTCAGCATCTGACTCTTAGAGCAGTCAGATAAACACATAAAAATAACAGTACCAGATATTTTCAGACTGCACATACTAACATATCCCTAACAAGGATCAACAAAATCCTCTTAAGAGGCCAACTGTTTGATAGTGTTGGTTGAGTCCATCATTGTACAATTCAGCACACTATGTAATACTGCCCCTATCGAAGTGCCTTTCACAAACATATCTGCGTTGGTTGAGAGCAACCAAAAAGATTTACATCTGCGTAGCAGAAAACAGATGAATCAAGAATTACAATTTGAATTAACTAAATTACTCCCTTGCCATCTCTGGCCTTGACTATTGCAACTCCCTCCTCATTGGCCTACCTCTGCACAGGCTACCCCCCCAACCAATCATGAATGCTGCTGCCAGACTCATCTAGTTACTTAATGTCCACTACTGCCCACTGAACAGGCAGAATGAAAAGTTGGGTCATACGATGAACTAAATACAGTTGTATTTAGTTCATCGTATGACCCAACTTTTCATTCTGCCTGTTCAGATCAGACTATCACATGTAAAATGTACACAAAACTATAGGGCTCGAGAAAGAAATGAAGTATAACCATGTATAACAATAGACATTTCAACAAATGATGTTTATGAGCAAAATATAAACAGGCAGCTTCTTCATCACACCATTAAAACCAGGACACACCTTCAGTAGTATGTATTAGCAAAGCAGTATCACCCTGATTGTAACAAGGCATATCATCAGGAAGGAACAGCAAGGACATCTATACTTTATCATATGTTATACTATAAACTGGTATACTTGATATTACTATTTAAGTTAAACGTGATAAAATGCACATAGTATGTTCATTTCATGCAGTCCATGTTTACTGGGTGGCAGAGCTGTAATTTTTAAAATCTCATCTGCCATCTACTGGTGGAATCTGGTGCTGCAACACAATTTAGCACATAACCTGGTTCACTGCATCTGAGTAAGGTAAATGACAACAAAGGACACTGCTTTGCCAGGGAATCATTGAGCACTATGTACTAAATTAATAAACAACTGTATTTCTGCACTTTTTCTCCTAAATGCTAGTCCTAGTGCCAGAACAAGGTTCCCTTTTGCATAAAGCGAAAAAAGGAAAAAGTGTGCTCCTACCCTTTGGGGGATAGTAATCAGGTGGAAAAGTCGTCTGAGATAACTATTTTCCCACTTATAAGAGCCATTTCGTTTTTGTAACAATTCTTTCCTAACTTTGTTTATAAGCCTTTCATGAATGGAAACAATTTGCTTTTAGGAAAGTGCCACTCACTAAAGATGCCTATGGTTGGTAGGATCATGGCCAGACCATCGCAAAATGTTATCACCTTTTGGTCCAAGGGAGAAGGTGTTGCTGAACATGTAACTTATCTAAAGTTCAATAGGTGTAAGAAATCAGAGGGATGTAGTCATAATGAGCACAGTAGGCCAGAGCCAGATTTAATTAACATTATCAAAATCAACATATGTGCATAGCTAGTCAGACTGAAAAAAGACACAAGTTCATCTAGTTGAACCAATAAAAACATAACATGCAGATCAAAGGATATAGCTGAATATTTGCATATAAGCACTAACAAACAATATTGTTATGTATTAAATAATTAAGCTACCATTTTCAGGATATATTCTTGCAAGAGTTGCAGTCATTGCTCCTGCTACACTGAGCAAAAAGGGGAGTCCAGTTTATTAGGCATAGTATCAAAACTGGACACTCTGAATCAGACAGCTAATATGGGGCTGGGGGGCAACATTTAGATATCCAGCCCTAGCTGCAAAAAAACCCATCTTAATGTGCCTCCTCAGCTCTAAATTAATTTTCTTTTCTGTTTAAGTTGCATGCTTGAATGTCTTTGCAACTGTATTTTCTCACAAATTAGTCAGTGGTAGAAGGGGTGATCATTCCTGTTTTGATCCACAGTAGCACTGAAATCAGGCATTGACGTAAAGCATTTGTTACCTCAGCACTTCATATTTCTGATATGTGCCTGCAGTACTATGTACTTGTATGAGAAATTATCCTGTTCTCTTTGTATAGCTTGCTTTATGTGAAATCCCTGGTGTTCCTGGCAGACCCTCTTTTTTCCTATTAAAAACTGACCACACTAAGCAGGAGAACACAGCATGATCAGTTCTCTAGCTGTGCTGCTCTCCTCCAATGATCAGACTTGTTCTGACACGCCCACGCTGCACAGCCATTCACAGGGAAGCTCAGTGTGCTGCTGCTTCTCCTCCCCCAGCTCTTATGCAGCTGAGAACAGAGGGAATGTGATAATTTATAAATAAGGGAAAAAAGGTATTTATAATGTTTTTTTTCATATCTATACAAAAATATTTTGCATTTAATTTATATTATAAACCGAATGGTTTGTTTTATTAGGTGATCATTTACAATCACTTTAATACAGTCCTAATATACAGTAGTTATAGACAGGGCCACGGCAAGGTCATTTGGTGCCCAGGGTGAACATGGCAAACTGTGTGCCCCCACATGGGCGCAGTCATCTTGCTAACTCCTCCCCTCCCCTAAGGAGTCTTCGATACCCTGGGATCCTACCACGATCTCTTAACAGTAAACAATGAAGCAGAGTGCTCTAATGGGACCTGGAGTGGGGTCTCTCTAATGAACACAGAGAGGGCCTCGGTTAGAGAGTCTGTTAGAAAGAGACCCCACCAGGCCCCATTAGAGAATACAATGGGGTCTAATGGGACCTGGGGGGGGGTTTCTCTAACAAAAGCCCTCTTGGTGTCCATTAGAGAGTCTGTTAGAGCCCCCACCATGGCCCATTAGAGACTATAATGGGGTCTAATGAATTTTGGAGGTGGGTCTCTCTAACAGAGGCCCTCTCTCTGACCATTGGAGAGTCTCTGATAGAAAGAGTGCCCTCCAGGCCCCATGAGAGACTACATAAGAGTGTCACTGAACAATAGTAAAAATAAACGTAATATTATAATAATAGCACTTTGATGCTCAGGCCCAGGCCTAGAAGACTTCACTTACCTTACATAATGGGTACTGGGACTAACTGCTGGTCCTCCTGGGGCTGGCTGCTTGTCCTGATTCCTGGCTGCTGGTCCTGGGGCCTGGCTTTTGGGGCTGCGTCCTGGCTTCTGAGTCTGGGTTGCTGGTCCTAGGGTCTGGCTGCTGGGGCTGGGCTGCTGATCCTGGGGCCTGGGGTTAGGCTATTGGGGCTTGGCTACTGGGGCTGGGTTACTGGTCCTGGGGTTTGGCTGCTGGGGCCAGGCTGCTGGCCCTGGGGTTTGGCTGCTGTGGCCTGGGGTCTGGCTGCTGGTCCTGGGGCCTTGCTGCTGGGGCCAAGGGTCTGGCGCTTGTGGTCTGGCTGCTGGTCCTGGGGTCTGGCTGCTAGGCTCTGGGGTCTGGCTGCTGGAGCCTGGCTGCTGGTCCTAAGGTCTGGCTGCTGGGGCCAAGAGTCTGGCTGCTGATCCTAAGGTTTGGCTGCTAGGCTCTGGGGTCTGGCTGCTGGAGCTTGGCTGCTGGAGCTTGGCTGCTGGTAATAAGGTCTGGTTGCTGGAGCCAAGAGTCTGGCTGCTAGGGCGTGGGGTCTGGCTGTTGGGCCCTGGGGTCTGGCTGCTGGGGCTAGGCTGTTGGTCCTGGGGTCTGGCTGATGGGGTCTGGCTGCTGGTCCTGGAGCCTGACTGCTGAGGCCAGGCTGCTGGTTTTGGAATTTGGCTGATGGGATCTGGGGTCTGGCTGCTGGGGCCTGGCTGCTGGTCCTGGGGGCTGGCTGCTGGTCCTGTGGGCTGGTTGCTGGTCATGGGGGCTGACTACTGGTCCTGGAGGCTGGCTGCTGGTCCTGGGGCCTGGCTACTGGTCCTGGGATCTGGCTATTGGTCCATGGGGCTAGCTACTGGTCCTGGGGCCTGGCTACTGATCCTGAGGGCTGGCTACTGGTCCTGGGGTCTGGCTGCTGGCCCTGGGGCCTGGCTGCTGGTCCTAGGGGCTGTCTGCTGGTCCTGAGAGCTGGCTGCTGGTCCTGGTGGCTAGCTACTGGTCCTGGGGGCTGGCTGCTGGTCCTGGGGGCTGGCGACTGGTCCTGGGGGCTGGTTGCTGGTCCTGGGGCCTGGTTACTGGGCCTGGGGTCAGTGAGCGATCCCATTCAGAGGAATCCCTCAGAAAGAAGGAGGTGTGCGAAGGCAGAGAGAAGACAGAGCGCCACGATCTGCAAGCTGTTGCAATAAAACAAGAACAAAACTTTCCCCAGCCGAGCGGACTCTTTCTTCATTTTTGGGTGCAGCTGCGTATTAATCTCCTGTCATGTCCGACAAGTACCTGATAGTCCCGGTCTGCCCGGTGGATTGATATAGAAGAGGCCGGGACTGTCAGGTACTTGTAGCACATGACAGGAGATTACTGTGCGGCGGCATCCAAAACTGAAGAAAGAGTCCGCTCGGCTTGGGAAAGTTTTTTTCTTGTTTTACTGGTGCAGCTTGCAGATCGTGGCGCTCTGTCTTCTCACTGCCTCTGCCAACCCCCCTTCTTTCCCTACTGAATTGGCCCCGTACAACAGCCAAAGCAGCCTGGGGACAGCAATATGGGCCGTTCCCCCTGATGGCGCCCCCCCTCTGCCTCAGCTCGCAGCGCCTGGGCACGGTGGTGCACCCGCCCAGGATTGGCCCTGCATAGAATGGAGATGAATGAAGGGCTTGTTGTTGTGCTGGGTGCAGGAGTGCACTCGGCACACTCTTACTGTTATTACTACTCACAGTTTTTCAGATACAGGCAGGGGCAGCGGCGGTGGTATAAAGCACACTTTACCTGTGCCCCCCCTCCATAAAATTGTTGCGCCCAGGGCATCCGACCCTTCCGCCCCTGCCTTGTACCGGCCCTGGGTATAGATAAGAATCACCCCCTTTAAAATAATCACATGTTGCTGTTTTTCAGTCTGGAATGAAGACAAAGACTGGTTTTGTTTTATCCAGCTGTATTTACTCTTACAACTTATAACATCCAAGTGAAAGATATAACACCAACATGTCATAAAAAAATAAAAAACAGACTCACTAAGTTGGAAAAAGGATCACTCCCTTAGGTCAGTATTTTGTTGAACCGCTTTTTGCTTTAATTACAGCCTTTAGTCTGTTGGGATACTGTATGTCTCTACTATCTTTGTACATCTAGACTTTGCAATATTTGCCCACTCTTCTTTCTAGAACTGCTTAAGTTCAGTTCAATTTGATGGTGACCATTTGTGGACTGCAGTCTTCAAGTCATTCCACAGATTTTCAATGGGGTTTATGTCTGGGCTCTGACTAGGCCATGCAAGGGCATTCACCTTTTTCTCCTTCAACCACTGTGTGGTAATTTTTGCTGTGTGCTTTAGGTCATTGTCATGTTGGAAGGTAAACCTTCTTCCCATTGACAACTTTCTGCCAGAGGGCAGCTGATTTTTCACAAGAATTTGATGGTATTTTGCCCTATCCATTTTTCCTTCTATCTTGACAAGTGCTCCAGTCCCTGCTGCAGGAGAAACACCCCCATAACCGGATATTACCACCTCCATGCTTTACTGTAGGAATGGTGTTATTTGTATGTTGAGCTGTATTGGATTTTTGCCAGACATATCGTTTGGTGTTGAGGCCAAATAATTCAATTTGACCTGGTCATAACACCTTTTTCCATGTGGCCTCAGAATATTCAAGGTGCGTTTTGGCAAAGCTCATAAGTGCATGTAGCCTTTCTTGAGGAGTGGCTTTTTCTTCACACCCTCCCATACAAGCCACATTTGTGGAGAATTTGTGATATCGTCACATGCACATGTAGAACCTACTAGGTAGTGAGGTGCTAGAGTGAGGATTTTCTCTGGCAGTGTAGGTAAATTTGGTCAGGCCTAGCTGGTTGCTAGGACTGTTTGTTTTGATTCTGGGCTGGGAGTGGCTCAGGGAGCAGCTGGTGAATCACAGGTGAGGTCATTTCTCAATACCTCCTCTTTCCTTCTAGAAGGTTCTAGAAGGGAGGATGGGAAGAAAGGTGGATTCTACCGGGGGTATCTTAAGGAGCCTTGAACAATCCCCAACTTGGATTGGCAGAGGGCAGGCCTCCTTAAATGCTTGGGGTCAGCCCGGCTGGGGAGGAGTAGTCGAGTGGAAGAGATGGAGTAAAGAGAGTGTGGAGGCTGTCGTGCCAACTGGGAGCTCCCCAGTTTGGGGGGGGGGACCCAGGGCTGGGGCTCAGGTGCATTCGGGAGGAGATAGAGATCCTGGAAGTAGAGGCACATGAGAGAGCAGAAGGAGGACAACAGGAGAGAGAACACTCTAAGTGTCTCCAGGGGGACTACTGGTCACAGCAAGTGGAGTGCTGGTGAGTGAGGCACAATCAGGAGAACTGGAGAGGCACTCCTGAAGAGAGCTAGGAGTTTGCAGCTGGAGGAGGGTGCAGAACCAGTGGAGGAGAGGACTGTGAAAGGGGCAGTGGAGACTGGTCTTTGCAGCCATGCTGGCTGGCAGAGCTTAAAGTAAGCTATCTGGGAGTAGTAGCTAAAGAAGACGGCTAGCACCTTAACTTTTCTACACAAAAGAGGCCAGAGGCCTCTGCCTGCAAAAGGCAGTTCACAAGGTCTGACTGAGTCAGTGCGTCAGGCTTCCTCATGTGGTGCTAGCTAGTCTGGAGGAGTGATAGTCTGCAGCAAGGAGAGTGCTGGTGAGAGAGGAACAGTCTGCAGCAAGTTTGTGCTGGAGGAGTAACGGAAAGCAGCAAGAGTTTGTGTTGGAGTGAAGAGAGAAGTATATATACTGGAGTGTATATAGGAGTCCTAAGCAAATTTGCACTGAATGTTCTGGGTCATCCCCTACTTCCCTAATCCCTATCCAAGTTCAATACCCCTCAATAAAAAAAAACAAAAACAAAGCAATGGACTGATCTATATCTCTGAGTGCCTGAGATGGATGTCTGGATGGGCAGGGTGACAGGTGAACCACTACTTTCAGCGACCCCTACGGGGGCATGGCTACATTTGGGGGCTTGTATGGGATTCACATGTTCACAGTCAACCTGCCAGTCGTTGCCCCTAGCAACTGAAGTTGAGCGAGCCGTGGAACTGTGCTTTGTTCCACCACTTTGAGAAATTGAACTTTGGGAAAAGGACTGTGTGCTCTGCCTATCATTCAATATTATAGTAGCAAGTGCCGTTGCCCATAGTAACTAACGGGAGCTGTTGTCAAGTTCAACTATACTGCTGCCTGTTTACCCAATTGTCCCAACCGTGGCTGGGATGGACACTTGTACTAAACCTGCAACTCAGGAACTCTTCAACATGTGCTGTTACCCGTGGAAACCACGTTGGGGACCGTGCCCATGGATTACAAATATGTCCAGCGACCTGC
The DNA here is from genome assembly GCA_018402905.1 of Glandirana rugosa. Taxonomy (NCBI): domain Eukaryota; kingdom Metazoa; phylum Chordata; class Amphibia; order Anura; family Ranidae; genus Glandirana; species Glandirana rugosa. Next base: position 270,920 of record BLSH010123942.1, on the reverse strand, counting down.
TGTTGCTGGACGTTCTGAACTTTTATTCCAACTTCCTGCTAACTACAGTAAAGTGTGCCTGGAACTGCCTACTGTTGCCTGGGGTGATCAGGGTTAGCTTGTGGGTGCCTGCAGGCGGGACTGTGCTGAGAATGTTCCCTTCAGTGAGGCAGGGGTTGCAGACTTTATTGTTGCTACTGGCAACCACCGGGGGGGTCAGGGGTCTTATGCTTCTGGTTGCTTGGGCACAGTCAGTGCCAAGCGACATGTCTGGACAAGTCATGCTAGCTGCCATGTGCCTGCAAACTTAAGTCCATCTAAGAAGGGGTTACAGCAGTGTGCCCAGGGAAGAGTCTGCTTATCAGTTCTACAGACGTCAGTGAGTCTGGAAGCGAGGGGGTGACGTCATGCCCTAGAGGAGGCTCAACGTTCCCTGTGAGCAGCAGACACCACAAGGAAGCGAAGGAGCAAGATGGCGGAGAGTGGACGTGCTATTCCTGCCCTACCATGGTTGCCTGAACAGCAGGAATGAACACTGGTTGATACTGGCGTTCAGTTGGAGCATCACGGGGGATTCGCCCTGGGAGTAATAGATGGGATGGAATGGCTGTGCCCAGAGTGGCAGATACCAACAGCGATGGTGAGTGCTTGGGTCCGGTGTGGTCATTGTGGTGACCAGGCTTGCATCCAGCCAGCGAGAACCACGCTACTACCAGGTGGACCTGCAGTCAGGACTGTGCACACTGCAGCCGCAGACATCCTGGAAGGCAGGAGCGGGCCTAGAATCACTTCAGCAAGGTGGGTTCAAGTCTGAGCCTTGTGACTCCACCATGAAACCCAACGACATAGGAGGAGTAGAGTCTGCTATGGCCTGTGGCCTGGTCGGGGGCTCGGCACTTGCAAATACTGCCGTGCAGGAGCCAGATGTCCCTGAAATGCTGGCTGCATCTGTGTCCCTCGCTATCCCCAGTTGGAAGGAGCCAGCGGTGAAGGAGAGTCAGCCCTCAGGTGAGCTGGAAGGGGAGTGCGGAGACAGGGCCATAGATTGGGGATCCCCCAAACTGTTAACGAAGTCCAGGTCCTTTGAGAGTGGTCGCCTCTGGAGAGCTGCTCGGAGGAGAAATGGGAGACAGGAGATTCCCAGGTCACCGAGGTGCCATCCGAGGGGGGGAGAGGAGACAGAATTTGCTGGGGAACCCGGAGAAGTTACAGGAGCCCCTGTCTGCAGCAGATAACTTTTTGTCCATAGACCCTCACCTACTCAAACCAGAGCACCAACCTACAGGCATTGAGTGCAGAGGTCCCCTGAAGCTTGTGTCCTGCCCGGGAAAGAAAATCCAGCCAGAGCTGCCTGGGCTTTCCTGGTTTCAGCGGGAGATTCAAAGGAGGGTTGCCCTGGAGTGGGGTCTGGACTTACCCTATGTCCTTCCCAAAGTCATGGACATTGTTGAGGACTCCTGGGAAGAGTGGGAGTTTCTTCATGTCCCTAAACCGCAGCAGGTGCCAGAGATAGAGGAGACCTGGACCAGTTTTTTGTGGACATTCAAAAGGAATGGCGGCTGGGGAGATCCATTTACAGGGACAGAGTGATGGTTGCCAGGGCGGGTCTGCCCACAAGCAGTCACTCTGTCTACTTCAGGGAAGAAGGGGGTGCCAGGAAGAGGCTACCGGACCCGCACTTTTATGCTTGAGAGGGACTGTTGGAGTACAGCCGCTACAAAGTGCCATATGGATTGCTGAGGAGCGCAGAGAAAATGTGTCCTTCTTTAACCCAGACTTTGCAGGAAAAGACTGGCCTGCTGCCCTGAGTGCCCAACAGATGAGACGTAGCCCATTTAAAGGACACTTAGGGTAAAGGTCTGTTCTTGGAACTAACTCTTTGAGGAACCTGTTTGTCCAGGGAGGGGCCCCTCCCTTCAGGAATTCCAAGAATGTTACTTTGAAAAAATGCATATATTGTGTTTTTTTTCCTTTTAATGTTCTGTCAGGAGGTTATAACCCCCTTCTGACAGAACTACTGGTGAACTGTGATTTGCTGTGTTCTTTCTGTCAGTGGGATCTATAACCCCCTCTGACAGAAACCTTGAGGAATGTACAGGTAGTAGTAGGTTAGGATGTCTTTCTGTTTTGCAGGACCCGTCAGGATGGGATGGCTGTCTATCTCCGGCTGAAGCAACAGACCCTGCGGACAGAGGATTTCTTTGGGAGAGATGCTCTGGTTCTCTGTATATTTGGATGTTGTAGCTGTAGGGACCTATAGTTAGGAATGTGTTGTACATATTGTAAATGTCACAGAGATATGTCTATATTTGTTACGTAATTTATTTGTAAATGTCCGCTCCAAGTTTATTTCCCTTTTCCCCTCCAACTTATTTTATGGGGTGCCCTTACTCCTGGGCCCAGGAGATATTTTTCTAAATTTCCAGTAAGGGACTGACTGGGTTTTTTGGGGGAGGGGGGGGTGAGTGTAGCACCCTCTAGGTAGTGAGGTGCTAAAGTGAGGATTTTTCTCTGGCAGTTTAGGCAAATTTGGGCAGGCCTAGCTGGTTGTTAGGCCTGTTTGTTTTGATTCTGGGCTGGGAATGGCTCAGGGAGCAGCTGGTGACTCACAGGTGAGGTCACTTCTCAATACCTCCTCTTTCTTTCTAGAAGTTTCTAAAAGTGAGGATGAGAAGAGAGGTGGATCCTACCTGAGGTATCTTAAGGGGCCCCGACCAATCCTCAACTTGGATTGGCAGGGGGCAGACCTCCTTAAATGCCTGGGGTCAGCCCAGCTGGGGAGGAGGTAAGGGTCGGGTC
>BLSH010123942.1:218138-237998 GCA_018402905.1 Glandirana rugosa | reverse complement strand
AAACTCGTACGTACTAGGAGACAATCCATAATAACGACAGACACAAGGGTTACGTCTGTAAAAGACACTGAAAACCCAGAGACTTTACTAGTGTGTCTTTCACTCCCTCAGTCGGGTTTCTCATGTGTCTCTCGTTATATTCGCGATTGGAAAGATGATTTTTCTACACGACATTAACAAGAGACACAGGGGAATGACGAACGAGGTCACCACTGTTGCTTTAGTTAAATCCCTTGGTGACCTCAATGTTTTTAGTCATTTTTGTATTGTCTATAAAATTTGAACAGGGGCAAGTTTGGTTTTCATGTTTTCTTTTCTTTTTCCACAACCGAACTCACAATTCGTGCCATATATACTGTATATTCACCATCTTATTGGCTACATCCCGTCCAGTGCTTAACACTCAAGCCAACACCTTTTTCTTTTCTTTTGTACTTTTGGTTTGAACGGGGACAAGTTTAAAATATCTGTTATGTTTTTACTGATTTTTGTAACTCCAGTGGTTCCCTAAATTGATTTCGTTGTCACCACTGGAGCAAGCAGTAAGGGGACACAGAGAACAATTACAGCACATCTTTTTAGTAGAAAGGTTAGCGCTTATATTGCTCTCTGTGTACTCTTTGGGCTGACTCCCTCACTTTCTGTGTGATCATTTCAGAGACCCAAAAGTCACAGAAAATGTCTGCATTGGGAACACAGACAGCAATAATACCTAACAGAGGATCATGCATGCTCAAACTGTGGCCCTTCAGCTGTTGCAAAACTACAAGTCCCATGAGGCATTGCAAGGCTGACAGTTATAAGCATGCCACCCAAAGGCAGAGGCATGATGGGACTTGTAGTTTGGCAACAGCCTGAGGGCCACAGGTTGAGCACCCATGTGTCCTTCCCCACTCTATCCTGGAGCCAAGCTTTAATCTGTGGGACAAAAAAGCAAACTGCTCTCTGTGTACCCCTTCTACAATATCCCAGGTGTTCTCACAACTTTAGTTTGAAATCGCAAGTATTTTCTGCTAGTATTTGTTCTATATAGTGTATATATCAACATCTCTTTTTCTTCAGGACTAGTTAAATTATATTCCCCAGTATTAATATACTCCATATGTGTGATCTTGCCAGGAACACACTTGCTGTCCTAGGGTGACAACACTTACTCACTGCACTGCATCTATGGAGGAGCAGTGGTATCAACCTAAGCTAGGACTATAGAAAACTATCACCAAAGAAGATTTCTGGCAGAATCAACTAATTTTTTTTCTTTTTGCACCTATTAAACAGAAATAACAAAACACTTTCAACAGTAAATTTAATGGACCATAGGGGATCAAATAAAAGTCCATTGATAGAATTTGTATACACATTAAGTTGTCATTTAGTTAAAGCGGAGTTCCACCCAGAATTTTTTTTTTCTTGGCATCCACTCTTTTAATACTAAATAGATATAACCTTTTGTTGCCTTACTTTCAAACCGCCTAGTAATTACATGTATTTTTTACTCACAATTTCATTTCTCTCACTGCTGGACTTTTCCATTTTAGGTGAGGGCATCTGAAGACCATCCATAGTCTCCTGGCATCTCTACCTGAAAGAAGTGCATGGTGGGTAACCATCATGCACTCCTCGATCTCGGTCCTCCTTAAATCACGTCATTTCCTGTCTGGAAACAGCATGATTTTACAGTACAGGGAAGCCCACTGACTCCTGGGAAATGATGACTCACATCTCCCAGGAGGCCAGGTAAAGCAGGAAGTGAGCAGACGAGCCTAGGACCTAAAAGGGGCAGAATACAGGGACCATCTAGCAACAAGCGACTTAGGGTGAGTATAAAATATTTTTTTCCTTCAAAGTTAAGTCTATGTAGGCAAAGGACTTGAATGATGTAAAAAAAATTTCTGGGTGGAACTCCACTTTAACAGGAAAACCTTGTTTTTTTTTATCTTAGTAAAACAGGTGACAGTTGGAAGGAGAACTGTACAGTGCAGTGTTCATACCTTGAGCTGCATTAAGTGCACATCAACATGTTTGCTCTGGGGATCCTCTTGCACGGACTGTGTGAGGCCTCTCACTCTCTCAGATGTGCTCCGGATCCAGGTATCAATTTCTGGAAGGTGCAAGATAATCTTCCAGTCAGCTCCAGTGTGGACGGGAGGAGGCCTGTCATATCGCGGAACACAGTCTTGACTAATAGGGGGCTCCATTTCACCTATGCTAGAGGTGTGGGACTCCATCATATCTCTGTCTTGGGCTCTGGAGGGTGTCACCATTAAACTCATAGCGTGGGGTTAACCATACCTATGAAAGAAGTAATATAAAATGAAAATATAATATATTATCTGTGTCATTCAATATAATTTTTTCTCAATACATTCCTGTGTATTCTTAACTATTTTATTGCCACTATAACCTTAATTCTGTTTGGACTTTACTTTTACCATATATTTTGAACAGATACAATTAAAGCGGATCTAAGCAAAGGTATTTTTTTACCTTAATGCAATCCCTGCATTAAGGTAAAAAAATGTCCCATAGGTTGTATCTCCTGCTTACCTCCCTTTACACTTACCTGAGTCCTATCATGAGTGCTGTGCCTGAGTGCAGCAGCACTGCTCTCTTTTCCTCTCCTCATAGGACTCATTGTAACCAGTGGAAGCCATTGACTCCTGTGGCTGCCAATCAATCCTGTGAGAAGGGAGCAGGGAGCGGAGCTGGGCCATGCTGTGTGTATCTACAGACCAACACAGCGTGGCTTGTGAGCAAACCTACAAATGAACCCCCATAGGAAGCAGTGGCAGGGACCCCAGATGGGGAGGTTCTGAGGTACTCTGTGCAATAACATTGCACAGAGCAGGTAAGTATATCATGTTTGTTATTTTAGAAAAATAATTAAGCTTTACTTCACTTTAAATCATTATTACTGTTGGTATTATGATCATGCATATGGCAACCTAGGACAACTATAAAAATGGACAACTTAAATTTAAAGTGGGAGGAATAGTGTGTCAGTAATTCCTCCCACTGGCACACTATTTCGCCCACTGACACCCACAATGGGGCATAGTTTCTCCCAGTGATACCAATAATAGAGGGGGCGTGGCTTGAGGAGCGCGGTGGTGGACGTCTCTGTGAGAAGCTCCGGAGCATCCAGAGACAATCTGAGGCAATCCGGCGATCTCGAGACAGGGTGAGAGCTTACAGCACTAGATTGTGCTGCACCATAAAACACTGACTGCATCCATACCCTTCCCGACTGCCTACAACCCGCGGATCCCGGGTAAAAGTCCGCCGGAACTCACGCGGTGCCGCGGCTCACGCGGCCGCGATAGGCCTCACACAGACCCCGGACTAAATTTCTACAGCGCCCAGGCCGGATCCACCGCGAGCGCGGTCGGATGCTCTTATATAGAGCAAACAATATATAAACGGACAACCAGCCCCAGAAAACCACCGGATAAATACCCCAGGTATACCAATCCACAAAAGGGCCCCCTCAACAAGGCTCAACAAGGCACACTAAGACAGGCTACAGCTATCCAAAGACACCATCCATATTCATAGAGGCTGCAAGGGAACAGTAGCAGAATCATCTATAAACAGCACTGTTATTAAAATATCTATACCTTGACAAAATTCACAGTACTGTGCACAACATAGGAAGCTCTGCCTGTCTAGATAAGAGGCCACCTTGAGTCCCCTGCTTCTTCTTTTTATTTTTTATTCTTTACACCAAATCAGAATGCTCTCTTGCTAGCCTCACTTACAAGGCACTACAGAGTCCGCAAGCTTACAAAATGGGCAAACCACAGAAATCCATTCCACAATCAGGCTCACAGACTAGATACCAGCGACTTGCTTCTGGTTCCTCATGCCCTGATATTGCTGACATTTTTAAAAACCAGTCACAAAAGAACAGGAACACATCAGAATCAAAATCCTCACACGCACAGGAATATACTGATGAAGAAGACTTTGACAATGAATCACTAGCAAACTCAGAAAGATCCCAGAGGGCAGCAGCAAACTTAGACCAACCCTTGACTTACGGAGATATGACCAAAATTGCTGCAGACATTAAAAAATCCTTCTCATCAGCTATAACGGAACTCAAAGCAGATCTACTCATGCTCACTGAACAATTAGCCACTAATGAAAAATCTGGGAAACAAAGGGACAAAGCAATAAAAAGATTGGAACATGTCACAACTACACATTCCCAACACCTGATTACTTTAAATAGGCAAATGGAAGACCTGGACAATAGAGGCAGAAGAAAGAATATACGGGTGAGGGGGATCCCAGAAAACATTAATGCGGAAGAGATAAAACCTGTCCTCACCTCTATATTCAACAATCTACTAGAAAGACCTATGGACTCTACTATTGAGTTTGAAAGAGCTCATAGAGCGCTAAGACCCAAAGGCCCTGACTCAGCCCCTCCGAGAGATGTGATTTGCTGCCTTAACAACTTCCCCCTAAAAGAAGACATACTGAGGAAAGCAAGGCAAAATGATCAAATACTATTCAACGGAGGCACTATACAACTATTCCAAGACTTATCCCCCATCACCTTGAAAAACAGGAGAGCAGTGAAACCGATCTTGGAGATACTTAAAGAAAAAAAGATCCCCTACAGGTGGAAATTTCCCTTCGCCGTCCAGATCACCATCGAAGGTCGACAGATCCTCCTCCGCACACCTGAGGACATACCTTTCTTCTGCGAAGCAATCCAATGTGAGACGATAGATCTACCTGAATGGTACCAAGAATTTCGCCTACCGCCATCACCAACAAAACCAACATACACCCCTGGTAACACACCTCAGAAATCATTCAACACCAAAGGGAAAAAACAAAAACAGCAAGAAGGGTTCAATCCTGGCACACCAGCCTCAAAAACACCTAAAGTCAGGGACAATAGATTCTAACTTAACTCTCAGGTAATGTTCCGACAATTAAACTAAAACCATAATCTCATCCTTATTTCTGAAGCCTCAAAGAACTCCACCAAATTTAGATCAAACACAGATACCACTACATGAAGAGTTACAGAAAGTCTGGAATGACCATTCTCTGCCCTCATGACTTAGTACTATATCACCCCAGCTTGGAACTCACAGAGAAAAAAACTATTAGATCAGACAGATGTAGTACTATCATTAACACACTTTTGCTCCCTATTTTTCTCATATTGTCTTTCTACACTAGATCCTGAACTTTGTTTCTACTAAATGCCATCTGTTAAACAGCGCAAAGGCACCTAGAAGCTACGGATCGAATCGACAAAGACAACGGTAATAGAACAATATCCAGCAAAAGGTAACCCTTTTATTAACATTCCACTCATCAAACCTCAAACTGATACCGCAACTCTTGGGCTGTACAGATTCTCCCAAGGATCACCTCCCTTACATTCCTGGCTATTTTACTCAAGAAGAATTGATGTGCAGGAACCGAACCTCACAGATACTAACTGTCAACAGATCATATGTTCAAATATTCTTTGTTCCTGACCTATTTCTTTTTTCATTCTTTTTTATTTATTTTTTTATTTTTTTTTTACTGTTTTGCTGTTGTGTTTTTGTACTCAAAATAGGGTTGAGGCGCTTCACCTGCCTAGGCAAAAATACGGCTCCCAAAACAGAGAAGCCATGACAAATGGTGCGCACCCAGGATATATAGAGTCCCGGATGTCACCCATGATAGATTCTATCTGAACGACCTGGGCAGATGAGGCGCTCACCCTCAGGTTTAAGTTATAACAGTTATAACATATAAAGGTTCCAAAGGTCTTATTTTACGACCACAATGGTTCAAACGGTTAAAATTGATTTTGACTGACACTTGGTCCTCCTTAAAATGTCAGACAAGCCCTGAGAGTCATTACAATTAATATCACTGACCGAATAACTTTTGGACCCAAAAACTTCATATAGTCTACACCGACAAGGAGTAAACAAAAACAACGCCCAATGACAAATATAGCAACAATAAATAGGACTTTGTAGTAGCCAAAACATGACAACTACACTACTAACTTAAAACATCACCCAAAAACAACACAATCAAACTACTGAACCCCCTACACCGAGAGCTCCACTTTCATACCCCCCCATTAGAACACCAAGTGTTTTATAAAAACAAAACGTACTATTTTTCCTTCTAAAATATATAGGTATCAACTGAAACTGTTAATCAGATTCAGGATATAATTGATACAGTCTATTTTCTAGTCTTACCCCTACAACATCATACCACTCCCCCTCATCCTCTCTCCTCTCACACCCCCTTCTTTCTCAAACCAAACAAGCACTCAACAGCAACTGAACAAACAACTGGTCATGGCTTATTCCAACTTAGGGAAGAACCCGACCATAATTTCACACAACGTCAACGGTCTCAATACACCAGAGAAAAGACAGAATATCCTCAGGGAACTTAAAAAATACTCACCCCAAATAGTATTTTTACAAGAAACTCACTTCAAAGGCCCCCAAACACCCAAACTGACTAATAACTTCTTCACCAAGGAATATCACGCATCCAATCCCTTAGCTAAAACAAAAGGAGTTTCAATCTTACTGAGCAAAAATTCCACATTCCAAGCAGACTCCATCTTATCAGACCCAGATGGAAGATATATCTTCTTAAAGGGCCAAATGGCAGGTACGCCCACTACATTGGCAAATATTTACTTCCCAAATAAAGCCCATATCACATTCTGCCAACTAATAATTAACGAATTGAAATCCTTCGCAGTAGGCCAAATAATTCTAGGAGGGGACTTCAATATCCCACTGAACCCTCAATCCGACACATCGACAGGGAAAACAAGTATAACATACCGTATTTTGAAAAAAATTAAATCTCTACTCCACTCATTGGCCTTAGTTGATACATGGAGATTGCTGAACCCAACTGGAAGGGACTTCACTTTCTATTCAAACCCTCACAAAAGATACACAAGGATAGACTACCTATTCATCTCACAAAGAGACATTCCTTCGCTCCAGGAAGCTAACATTGGTAATATTCTAATTTCAGACCATGCCCCTATCGCAATCCAACTAAAATCAAGAACACAAACCCCAAAAACCTTCAATTGGAGACTCAATCCCTCTCTCTTAACAGACCAAAACATACAAACACATATTACCAGGGCAATAACTGATTATTTTCATAATAATTCCACTCAAGAAACACCACCCTTAATTATCTGGGAAGCACATAAAAGTGTTATCAGAGGGGAACTTATCAAATGGGGCTCAAGGAAAAAAAAAGATAGAGAGAAACAAATTAATAACCTACTAAACAAGATCACCATTCTAGAAAAAGCACACAAACAAGCACAGGCCTTCAAAACTGAACAAGACCTACTAGACGCAAGAAAAGAACTGCAAGCCATTCTAGACAAAAACATTAGGAGATCACTTTTCTTTAAGAAAGCCATTTACTATGAATACGGAGACAAGAGCAGTAAATACTTAGCCAGATCCCTGAAAGACGCAAAAATTGCTAACAACATTCTAAGTATACATGACAAAAAAGGCAAAGAAATTTTTGACACCACAAAAATCGCAAAGACTTTCCACGAGTACTACTCGGACCTATATAACATTCCAACTCAAAATAAACCATCTAAATTAACAGGCACTAGAGAATCCATTATAAAAGATTTCCTCCACAACAGCAACCTACCCACCCTTTCACACCCTGACATTGAAACGCTTGAAATGGATATCTCAACAGAAGAAGTATCTAATGCTATTAAAAATCTCAAACCAGGGAAAAGCCCGGGCCCAGACGGCTTCACCTCCCAATACTATAGAACATTTGAATCACTAGTAACTAAACCATTAACAGAGGCCCTCAATTCAATAACTAAGAACGACAAACCATCAAGCGAATTTCTTGCAGCACAAATCTCTGTCATCCCAAAACCTGAAAAAGACCACAAGAAATGTACCAACTATAGACCAATATCACTTCTAAACTTAGACCTTAAACTTTTAGCAGGAATCATGGCAAACAGACTCAGACCCCTACTACAAAAAGTAATCGGCCCAGAACAAGTGGGTTTTATGCCCGGAAGAGAGGCCAAAGATAACATCATCAAAGCATTAAACCTGATCCACAAAATCAGACTAAACAAAACCGAAGGCCTTCTCCTCTCAACAGATGCGGAGAAGGCCTTCGATAGGGTGGCATGGGACTACATGTTCGCCACATGCACCCATATTGGATTAGGAAACAAAATGATGTCATGGATTAAATCATTATATGAAAAACCAATTGCCAAGATAAAAATCAACAACCACTTATCAGACCCTATACAGATCAAAAACGGTACGAGACAAGGATGTCCACTATCCCCACTGCTATTTATCTTATCTCTAGAACCACTAATTAGATACATAAACGTCAACACTAACATAAAAGGCTTCAAAGTAGACGACAGAGAATACAAATTAGCAGCATACGCTGATGACCTATTATTTTTCATCACCAGCCCCCACATCTCTATACCCAACCTCAATGACTCCCTCCAAATCTTTAAATACATTTCCAATTTCAAAATAAACAGCAGCAAATCCGAAGCCCTCAATCTGACACTGTCACCCAAAATAGAAAGTTTAACTAAACAGAACTGCCCATATAAATGGGAACCAAATGCTCTTAAATACTTAGGAATAAGACTTACACCCAACCTGAAAGATCTATACCAACACAACTTCCTTCCATTACTCAAAAAAATCGAACAGGACCTCCAAAAATGGGACTCAAAATATTTTTCATGGTTTGGACGTGCAGCTATTTTAAAAATGACTATCCTACCGAGACTCCTCTACCTATTTCACGCTCTACCAATTGACATTCCTCCAATTTTCTTTAAGAAACTGACTAAAGCTAAAAGAAAATTTATATGGGCTCACAAAAAACCAAGAGTAAATCTAAAACTACTGACATATCCCAAAAATAAAGGAGGAATGGGTATTCCCGATTTTCAAAAATATTATTTTGCAACACACATCACCAGATTTATAGACTGGCATTGCCATGCCAAAAACAAAGATTGGGTCAAACTAGAATTAAACCACTCAAAATTCCTCACGCAATTCTTAATATGGTCATCTCCCAAAAACTACCCGAGAGAAATTAAGCTCCATCCACTGATAAACACTACTTTAAAAATCTGCCAAAAAAACTTTAGAACCCATCAGCTTTCTTCCACAACCGGTCCCCTAACAGCAATCGCCGGGAACCCAGACTTTCCCCCCGGATCAGATAACATAAAAACATTACACACAAAAGATGGAAAACCCCTTTTAGCCTTAAATTGCATCAAAAATAACAGATTAGCAACGTATCATGACCTCCAATCTACTGTCTCGGGAAATAAACTTAATCCGTGGACATATTTACAGATTCACGACTTCATCCAGAAAAACAAAATTAAAAAAGACCTAACAAGACCACTTACATACCTGGAAAAAATTTGCTATGATCAAGAACCACTCAAGAAAGCCACATCAATAGCATACAAGTGGATATCTCAACCACCAATTAATTCAATTGATAAGTATAAATCTTTATGGGAACGAGATCTGGATATTCTCATTTCAGAATCCCAATGGGAAAAAGCAAGCATATTCACTCACAAATGTTCCCTAAGCTCTCGCATACAAGAGATATCCTACAAAGTTCGCACGCAGTGGTATATTACCCCTGCCAATATTAAAAGATGGCAACCTCAAGAGTCTGACAAATGCTGGAGATGCCACAAAGATGTGGGATCTTTTGTCCACATTTGGTGGTCTTGTCACAAAATTCAGAATTTCTGGATGAAAGTAGTCGATCTAATTAAATCAATCACAGGTACGAAAAACAACTTAGACGCACCATCCTGTCTCTTACACATTAACAACATCTCATATAGATCCTACAAACTCTCCCTATCCAGACACATGCTCAACGCGGCCAGATCACTCATACCCATTAACTGGCGAACAACAAGAACACCCTCCATCACTGACTGGTTTAAAAAAATAAATGAAATAAAAGAGATGGAAGAAATAATCGCCATCAAAAAAGAAAACTCCACACAATACCACAAAACCTGGAGACCATGGGATCTTTTCAAACTTTCTGACACATATAACACTCTAATGAAATAACTTAATAAACGTGATATTTCTTTGAACAACCATAAAGAGGACAATTTAGAACAACTTAACTACCTACCCAACAAGACCGCTGAACAACCTTAAAAACAACAGCTATACTCCCTTTATTACGGAACCCAAGGACCCACCCCTCTTCCCTAGGAAATCGACCCACATATTATTTCTAACAAACCCCCCAGACCAAGTACTATTGTCTGACTATGACTTTAAGCTGCGTTTGAGTGTTCTTTCCTTAAAAAAACAAGCATTATATGTATATCATTGTTAGTTAGTTCATACATCGATAAATAACTGTATGAAACGCAAAAAAAAAAAAAAATTTGTTGATACATTTTGAAAATGTTTAAATGTAAGATTCATATGCTTTCTTTCATGAATAAACACAAATTGAGAAAAAAAAAAACCAATAATAAGACACTATTCCTTGCACAGGCACTAATAGTGGGGCAATATTCCTCCAACTAACACCCACAATGGGGCACAGTTTCTCTCAGTGATATGGGACACTATTCCTTGCACTGGCACTAATAATGGGGCACTATTCCTCTCAGTGACACTAATAATGGGACCGTTCCTTCCTCTAACACCCATGATGGAGCACTGGTAGGGAGCAGGGGTCAGGGCTGAGCCAAACTGTGTGCGTCTATAGATGCACACAACGTGGCTTGGGGGAGAGCATGCAGGTGTACCCCCATAACAAGTAGCAGGAACAGGAGGAACCTAAAGCACCGAAAGGGGACCTGAGATAAGGAGATTCAGGGTGCACTGTGCAAAACTATTGCACTGAGCAGGTAATTATGACATGTTTATTATTTTCATTTTTTTTTAAAAATGTTAGCATTTACAATCACTTTAAAATAATCCTGTCACAGTAGAAAATGGGCGCTGGTATTTAGGCTTTTTGTACAGTATGCTGCTAAATCTTTTTCTTGGTTAAATCTGAAGTCCAGACAAACAGCCAAATACACAAAAAAAAAAAAAATACATCTAGACCGTCGTACGTCGGCTGTTCTAATTGCGCGTGCTAACGATCGATTTCGCATACAACGGTCGTTCGTACAACCTGTTGTATACGATCGTTGTCCCGTGTGTACGAGGCTTAAGATTACATTTTTATATATGTTACTTTTTTACATTCTGCGACATTGATTTATCATTTAATTTTTCAGTATGTTCAAGGTTTCAAAACGCTAGCAATTTTAACCACTTCCTTACTGGGCACTTAAACCCCTCTCCTGCCCAGACCAATTTTCGCAATTGTCGCAGTTTGAATGATAATTGCGCGGTTGTGCGACGTTGTACCCTAACAAAATTTGCGTCCTTTTTTTCCCACAAATACAGCTTTCTTTTGGTGGTATTTGATCACCTTTGCGTTATTTCTGATCGCCGCTATAAACAGAAAAAGAGTGACAATTTTGCAAAAAAGAACTATATTTCTTGCTTTTTGCTATAATACAAATCAAAAAAAAAAAAAAAATTATTCATCGGGTTTGGCCGATATATATTCTTCGCAATTGGCGTATATTGATTGGTTTGCGCAAAAGTCTACAAACTATGGGGATTGATTTATGGTGTTTTTATTATTTTTATTTTTTTTACTGGTCATGGCGGCGATCTGCAATTTTTATCGGGACTGCGATATTGCAGCAGTCATGTCAGACATTTTTGACACTTTTTTGGGACCATTGACATTTATACAGCAATCAGAAATTTAAATGTCCACGATTACTGTATAAATGTCATTGGCAGTGAAGGGGTTAACCTGCAGGGGGCAGTGAAGGGGTTAACAGTGTTCCCTGGGTGTGTTCTAACTGTGGGGGGGGGGGGGGCGGGACATAACAGATCTAATTGATCCCAGTGACAGGGATCAGTAGATCAGTTATGTCCCCTGTAACAGAACGGAGAACCGCCGTGTTTACATCGGTGGTTCCCCGTTCTGCAGCTCTGTCAGGCGATCGCGGGTCTCGAGCGGACATCCATGGACGTCGTCCCCGCAATACATATCCGCGCTGGAGCCGTACTTCGGCAATAGCACGGATCTGGAGGGGTTAAATATTCTTCAAAACTCCCACAGTACACCTGCAAATCTCACGCGGCATACTA
Source organism: Glandirana rugosa (assembly GCA_018402905.1). Classification (NCBI taxonomy): domain Eukaryota; kingdom Metazoa; phylum Chordata; class Amphibia; order Anura; family Ranidae; genus Glandirana; species Glandirana rugosa. Next base: position 225,717 of record BLSH010123942.1, on the reverse strand, counting down.
GTGTGCCACAGCTCACAGTTTGAGAATCACTCATCTATAACATTTGTTTTACCTGCCAAAGGATTTGTACTTCTGTCCATCCAGTCCAGAGATTTAGAAAACTTTGTCCCATAGCAAAGCCTAGTCTAGCAGGAAAGGGGACCTGATCTTTCTCTGCTGCAATTTCACTTAACTTACATTCACACTGGGGCGGGGGTGGGGGGTGCTAGCATTAAAGCGCCACTAGTTTCAGCAGCGCTTTTCCGCTATGCAGATGGGAGCGCCGCACTTTTAACCCCCCACAAGGTGTTAAAAAGGGGTTAAAAGTGCTGGCGAGCTGCGCTTCCGAGGTGGTGTGCAGCCGCTTCAGGAAGCGCTTGCCATTGACTTCAACAAAAAATTTCCGTCCTTTTTTTCCCACAAATGGAGCTTTCTTTTGGTGGTATTTGATCCCATCTGCGTCATTTTTGATTGCCGCTATAAATAAAAAAAGAGCAACAATTTTGCAAAAAAAAAATCAATATTTCTTACTTTTTGCTTAAATACAAATCCAAAAAAAAACATTTTTTTCATCAGTTTTGGCTGATTTATATTCTTCCTCATATTTTTGGTTAAAAAAATCGCAATCAGCATTTATTGATTGGTTTGCGCAAAAGTTGCCACGTTTACGGATGATGCAAATTCATTTTGGGGGTTTTTATAGCCCCACCCCGTATAGAATCCACCCACTCCATCCCCTGTATTCCACATATTGTGCTCAGTATCACATCACAGGACACAGTATACAGCTCAGCATTACATCACAGGACACAATATACAGCTCAGCATCACAGGACACAGTATACAGCTCAGCATCACAGGACACAGTATACAGCTCAGTATCACATCACAGGACACAGTATACAGCTCAGCATCACAGGACACAGTATACAGCTCAGTATCACATCACAGGACACAGTATACAGTCCCAGCATCACAGGTTGGGTAAATTGCAGCCAATAACACAGGTGGGGTAAATTGCAGCCAATAACACAGGTGGGGTAAATTGCAGCCAATAACACAGGTGGCGGTAAATTGCAGCCAGTATCACAAGCGGGGGCAAATTGCAGCCAGTGACACAGGTGGGACAGTTTTGCAGCCAATAACACAGGCGGGGTACTTTTGCAGCCAGTGACACAGGTGGGGAGAGTTTGCAGCCAGTGACACAGGTGGGGTACATTGCAGAGAGCCCCGCACTTACCCCATCCAATAGGCAGGCAGGATTGTTGCAGAGTTCGGCATGCGGAAAAGCACGCTGAGTCTGCAGAGATTCAGCATGCGGAGAGCGGGCCGGTGGAGCGGAAGTCACGTCCGCTGCCACAGTGACCCGCCCCCGGCCACCGCATCCAATCACACTGAGCCACAGCTCAGGGCAGCCAATCAGCCTATGTGTGTGTGCCGGATCAAGCACACCCACATAGGCTTTAATGGCCGACCAATAGGCTCACTACTTGGCTGTCAGGTGACAGCCAAGGAGCCGAAAAAAAAAAAAAAAGTCAATGTACCGGCGCCTCCTGTAGGGAGGCGGGGCTGACTTTTTTTTCCTTTCTTCTTTACCTGGCAGGGAGGCGGCACCCAAGCGCCCCTCATAACCAGCCGCCGCTGACGGCTTCCATATACAGGAAGCCTGTGATCACAGCCCTTCCCCCTCTATGAGAACGGAGATCCATGTTTACATACACGGATCTCCGTTCTCTCACTGCACGGGGGGGCCATCGCGGGTAGCTGGCGGCGATCGAGTCCGCCCTACCCGCTCCCTGCCCCCCCCCGAACACAGTGAGCACACGTGCGTGCCTCCGGCGGCGCGCGTGTGCTCAAAGTACTAGTTATCGTGGCCGCCATCATATGATGACGGTTTGCGATAACGAGCCACCTTGTCGCCTCACTACTTTTGTCAGCCCAGCGCTGGAAGCGGCAAGGAGAGTAGAAAGCAAGGAAGGGGTGCGGGCTGTGCTTTCTCTCCCCCTCCTCCTCATAGGTTTGCATGTAATAAAGGGGGGTACTCAACTTGGCATCTTTGTCCTGGGCACAGGATGATCTTGTCCTGGCAATAACTGGTACTATCAATGACAGATGGTCTAATAGTTGAGAGGGGTCAGAGTTGCAAGATTAAAAGGGAAAAGTAGACTGAGGAATGATGCGATTAGCTAATTTTGCCTAAAAAGAGTATACTGGTTCCAGTCAGATCAGACCTGACCCAGGAATTGCATTAAGGTCTCGTTTACATGCCCGCAGAGGGCTGTGTACTGTCAGGAGTCAGTGCACATGTGGGGTTCACATGTATCTGCATTCAGCAATGGTCAGCAGCCTGTACAAATCAATGACAGGCTGACAAATACTGTGGCTGAATGTATGTATCTGTACATCTGAGCAGTTACATGTAATTAGGGACAGATATGCAGCCCTGGATGCAGACTGCCCCATTGTCACTGAGAGGAACAGTGCCCCATCATGGGTGTCAGTGCATGGAATAGTGTTCCATCATGGGTGTCACTGGGAGAAACAATGCTCCATCATAGGTGTCAATGGAAGGAACAGTGTGCCATTATTAGCACCAGTGGGAGGAATAGTGCCCCATTATTAGTGCCAGTGCAAGGAATAGTGTCCTATTATTAGTGCCAGTGCAAGGAATAGTGTCCTATTATTAACATCACTGGCAGAAACCATGCCCCATTGTGGATGTTAGTTGGAGGAATAGTGCCCCACTATTAGTGCCAGTGCAAGGAAGAGTGTCTTATTATTGTTATCACTGGGAGAAGCCGTGCCCCATTGTGGGTGTCACTGGGTGGAATAGTGCCCCATCAATGATGTCAGTTGGAGGAATAGTGTGTCAGTGGGAGGAATAATGTCCCATTGTGGGTGTCAGTGGGCAGAATAGTGCCCCATCACTGATGTTAGTGGGAGGAATTGTGTGTCAGTAGGAGGAATAATGCCCCATTGTGGGTGTCAGTGGGTGGAATAGTGCCCTATCACTGATGTCAGTGGAAGGAATAGTGTGTCAGTGGGAGGAATAATGTCCCATTGTGGGTGTCAGTGGGCGGAATAGTGCCCCTTCATTGATGTCAGTTGGAGGAATAGTGTGTCAGTGGGTGGAATAATGTCCCATTATAGGTGTCAGTGGGTGGAATAGTGCCCCTCCATTGATGTCAGTTGGAGGAATAGTGTGTCAGTGGGAGGAATAATGTCCCATTGTGGATGTCAGTGGGTGCAATAGTGCCCCATCACTGATGTCAGTGGGAGGAAGAGTGCCCAATCAATGAGGTCAGTGGGAGGAATTGAGGCCCATATTTGGTGTCAGAGGGAGGAACAGAGCACCATCCTTGGTGCTTCCAGGTATGGGGGGCATGTGATCCCTTCCCTTTGGCAGTGCCCAGTTCTAGCAGCCAATCTCTAGGCTCAAGCACTGTTAAATGATGGAGGGGTAAAGCCACCACAAACACAGGTGACACTTCAGATTTCAGTGTCAGCTGCAGCAGAGGCAGGAGCTGCGAGGGGACACTGGTAAGGTGAGTATAGCTGGGGATTTTTGAATTATGACAGAGAAATTATTACAATTGCATTAAGCATATTTACTGAACCTTAATGTATTAATTTGGGGCTATATGATGTGTCTGAGGACGAGGAGCAGGACATTGGTGTGATTGTAATGTGTAGCTGCTTGGTTTACTGCTGGTTGCTGTTTCTGACTATTGGGGAAAATGAATATATTTCAACATCTGGAAGCAACAAATTCTATTGTTAAATCAAGAAGGTATTGTACAAACGAATGGGATAAGAGGGAGTAGACTGATAGGATCCGTGTCACATCAGAGGTAATAACAAGAAGCAGTTATTATGATATACAGCTAAAGCTGTAATTCAAAGCCAGCTGTCCCAGTTTTCAAGAAGTTAGTAGGTCATCCCTAATGAGAGTACATTCACTTTGGATGAGCAAAGAGGAGTTCACCAAGCCAGGCCACTGATCATTTGATGGCGCTTCTTAAGCCAACACAACATAATCACTTTCTTAGTAAGTAGCAATGGCTTTTGAATAAGTGTTTGTGCATGGCTAGATAAAACAAGATCACTGATGTTACTTAAAGTGTTTGTTACCTCAACATTTCATATTCCTGATATATGCCTGCTGAACTATGTACTTGTATGAGAAAGGATCCTGTTCTCTTTGTATTGCTTCCTTTGTGTGAAGCTATGACTTGCCCCCACCAAAATTCCACCAAAGTTAGCTAAATCCCCACTTTGACAGTTGTCACCAGAACAAGTGTTGCTGGAAGCTTTCTCCTCTATTGTTCTGGTGACAATTCCAAATGTTTAATTTTTCGTCAGGAGAAAATAGTGAAGGTGAATATACCTAGCAGGGGCACAGCAGTAAAACCCTTACAGAGATTCTAACCTCTCACCACTATTGAAATCCCAACAGTAGTTTATAGGAAAATAATATTGATATATAAGGATGCATGAAAACATATGTTTTTAAATATCTAATATGTTCACATGGCCTATTTTGTTTTCCTAGAAACTTAATTCGGGCTATAATACACAAGATCCCAAAACCTTCAGTACTCCCAGTACCACTACAACCACCACTGCTCCCTATCCTCAATGCAGCAGCAGGATATCCCCTGAATTATCACTATCCTATATGGCTCAGATATCATGCCATGATCTCATACAATACACTCATACTGTGATTTCATACAATACACTCATACTGTGATCTCATACAATACACTCATACTGTGATCTCAGACAATACACTCATACTGTGATCTCATACAACACAGTCATACTGTGATCTCATACAATACACTCATACTGTGATCTCATACAATACACTCATAATGTGATCTCATTCAATACACTCATACTGTGATCTCATACAATACACTCATACTGTGATCTCATACAATACACTCTTACTGGGATCTCATACAATACACTCATACTGTGATCTCATACAATACACTCATACTGTGATCTCAGACAATACACTCATACTGTGATCTCATACAATACACTCATAATGTGATCTCATACAATACACTCATACTGTGATCTCATACAATACACTCATACTGTGATCTCAGACAATACACTCATACTGTGATCTCATACAACACAGTCATACTGTGATCTCATACAATACACTCATACTGTGATCTCATACAATACACTCATAATGTGATCTCATACAATACACTCATACTGTGATCTCATACAATACACTCATACTGTGATTTCATACAATACACTCATACTGTGATCTCATACAATATACTCATACTGTGATCTCATACAATACACTCATACTGGGATCTCATACAATACACTCTTACTGGGATCTCATACAATACACTCATACTGTGTTCTCATACAATACACTCATACTGTGATCTCATACAATACAGTCATACTGTGATCTCATACAATACACTCATACTGTGATTTCATACAATACACTCATATTGTGATTTCATACAAAACACTCATACTGTGATCTCATACAATACACTCATACTGTGATCTCATACAATACAGTCATACTGTGATCTCATACAATACACTCATACTGTGATCTCATACAATACAGTCATACTGTGATATCATACAATACACTCATACTGTGATCTCATACAATACACTCATAATTGATTTCATACAATACAGTCATACCGTGATCTCATACAATACACTCATACTGTGATCTCATACAATACACTCATACTGTGATCTCATACAATACACTCATACTGTGATTTCATACAATACAGTCACTGTCATACTGTGCTCTCATACAATACACTCATACTGTGATCTCATACAATACACTCATACTGTGATTTCATACAATACACTCATACTGTGATCTCATACAATACACTCATACTGTGATCTCATACAGTAATGTGATTTCATTCATCACACCTATTCTGTGAGCTTATACAGTACATCAGTACTGTGATCTCATACAATACACTCATACTGTGATTTCATACAATACACTTATACTGTGATCTCATACAATACACTCATACTGTGATCTCTTACAATACACTCATACTGTGATCTCATACAGTACACTCATACTGTGATCTCATACAATACACTCACACTGTGATCTCATACAGTACACTCATACTGTGATTTCATACAATACACTCATACTGTGATCTCATACAACACAGTCATACTGTGATCTCATACAGCATTGTGATTTCATTCATCACACCTATTCTGTGAGCTTATATATTACATCAGCACTGTGATCTCATACAATACCCCAATACTGTAATCTCAGATTTTACACCAGTACTGTGATCTCATGCATTACACCATACATCAGGTATCTAACCTGTGGCCCTTTACCATGTTTTGTGAAGGCCTTGGGGACCATACAGACCTATGTGCTTATTTGGGTCAGTGCAGGAAAAATATTTAGACAGGCTTTTATTAGTTACATTTTTTTCCTTCACATTTAAGCTGATATTTGTTGTGCAAAATGTTTCATTTTTTAAAATAAGGCTAAGTTCACATATATGCAGGTGCTGGGCTGAGCGTAAATCGCTTGCTTTCCTGCACTCGCAGCAAAAACAGCTGCTGTTAGCTGCACGGGGGTGCCATTTATTCTTTTTTTTTTTTTTCAATAACGATTTTATTGAAATGTTTTGTTTTTTTAAAAAGATGAAAGGATACAAGCACTATGCACATAGTAAACAGTTTGTAACCATAGCACACTGAAAAGCATTCTAGTAGACATTGCCAAAATCGAGGAAAAACAACATAAACAACAGGGAAGGTGCCTAAGGCCCCTTTCACACATACAGACCGTTTGTCCGTTTTTCATCCATCCGTTGATGGATGAAAAACGGACATTAATGCAACTCTATGGAAAAACTGATGACAACTGATGATCAGCTATTTTCATCAGTTTTCATCCGCTTTCGTCAGCATCCGTTTTTTTGAACGGATGAAAGTCCTATTTTTCATCCGTCAAAAAAACGGATCGGACGAAAAACGGATGTAAACTGACGAACGGTCAGTTTTTCATCCGTTTTTGCATTGGTAGTGAATGTAAAAAAAAACTGATGAAAAACTCATGACCACTGATGAAAAACGGATGAAAAAACTGATGAAAAACTGATGACCACTGATGAAAAACGGATGAAAAAACGGATGAAAAAACGGATGAAAAACTGATGAAAAACGGATGAACTGATGAACTGATAAACTGATGAACTGATGAACGGTCCGTGTGTGTGAAAGGACCCTTAGACCATTAATGTGGGCCATGTAAAACAGCTAATCACAACACAAAAGTATCAGTGTGCAAGCATTTAAATATCAAGGAAAGGCTCAATGCTATACTATTATTGTAACCTAAATACTTTAGTGCAAAGAATCCCATAAGTGAGAAATAAAATGGAAAGAGGCAGAACAAACAGGTTAGGAGGAAAGGAAGAAGGGGGAAAGGGAAAAGAAAAAGGACTGCTGCAACATCCCAAAAACCTCAGCAGAAACCTAGAGACCAAAATAAGAATAAAATCAAAGGGAGTCCATTCAGGGT
>BLSH010123942.1:170615-196365 GCA_018402905.1 Glandirana rugosa | reverse complement strand
GGTCGAGACACTACAACAGTAATCTTTTCATGTGACAACACTGAAGAAATGACACTTTGCTATAATGTAAAGTAGTGAGTGTACAGCTTGTATAACAGTGTAAATTTGCTGTCCCCTCAAAATAACTCAAAATACATCCATTAATGTCTAAACCACTGGCAACAAAAGTGAGTACACCCCTAAGTGAAAATGTCCAAATTGGGCCCAAAGTGTCAATATTTTGTGTGGCCACTATTATTTTCCAGCACTGCCTTAACCCTCCTGGGCATAAAGTTCACCAGAGCTTCACAGGTTGCCACTGGAGTCCTCTTCCACTCCTCCATGACAACATCACAGAGCTGGTGGATGTTAGAGATCTTGCACTCCTCCACCTTCCATTTGAGGATGCCCCACAGATGCTCAATAGGGTTTAGGTCTGGAGGCATGCTTGGCCAGCCCATCACCTTTACACTCAGCTTCCTCAGCAAGGCAGTGGTCATCTTGGAAGTGTGTTTGGGGTCGTTATCCTGTTGGAATACTGCCCTGCGGCCCAGTCTCTGAAGGAAGGGGATCATGCTCTGCTTCAGTATGTCCCAGTACATGTTGGCATTCATGGTTCCCTCAATGAACTGTAGCTCCCCAGTGCCGGCAGCACTCATGCGGCCCCAAGCCATGACACTCCCACCACCATGCTTGACTGTAGGCAAGACACACTTGTCTTTGTACTCCTCACCTGGTTGCTGGCACACACGCTTGACACCATCTGAACCAAATAAGTTTATCTTGGTCTCATCAGTCCACAGGACATGGTTCCAGTAATTCATGTCCTTAGTCTGCTTGTCTTCAGCAAACTGTTTGCGGGCTTTCTTGTGTATCATCTTTAGAAGAGGCTTCCTTCTGGAATGACAGCCATGCAGACCAATTTGATGCAGTGTGCAGTGTATGGTCTGAGTACTGACAGGCTGACCCCCCCCCACGTCTTCAACCTCCAGAGCAATGCTGGCAGCACTCATACCTCTATTTCCCAAAGACAACCTCTGGATATGACGCTGAGCATGTGCGCTCAACTTCTTTGGTCGACCATGGCGAGGCCTGTTCTGAGTGGAACCTGTCTGGTTAAGCCGCTGTATGGTCTTGGCCACCATGCTGCAACTCAGTTTCAGGGTCTTGGCAATCTTCTTATAGCATAGGCCATCTCTATGTAGAGCAACAATTCTTTTTTTCAGATCCTCAGAGAGTTCTTTGCCATGAGGTGCTATGTTGAACTTCCAGTGACCAGTATCAAAGAGTGAGAGCAATAACACCAAATTTTACACACCTGCTCCCCATTCACACCTGAGACCTTGTAACACTAATGAGTCACATGACACCAGGGAGGGAAAATGGCTAAATGGGCCCAATTTGGACATTTTCACTTAGGGGTGTACTCATTTTTGTTGCCAGCAGTCTAGACATTAATGGCTGTGTGTTGAGTTATAACATATTTAATATTAAAATTTGATAAAATACTTATAAAAATGTGATACTCACTTTTGTGAGATACTGTATATATATGCTGATAGCACATATGGTTAACTGGCATAACAGCCGCGTTATTAACATAAGCAAAAATTAAAATTTTTAAAGAAATATTACTGCACGAATATTCTAATACCTTCTGATTCATTTTTACAACTATATCATTTACATAATGTTATCAGTAGCAATGTTAGTGAGTTATTAGCAGAAAAAATGTGATCGTTCTAAGATGCCTAATGCGGTGCCTCCAAATACTAAAACAAAACTTGAACAAAACCTGAACTTGTCAGCACTGGTGCTTCATCCAATCAAGTTCCTTCTGTGGCCCCTCACTTCCGCCCGTAGCAGGCCTGAAATATGCGCATACTTATAAATAAACAACGTGTATGTTTCTGGCCTGGAGCAGAACACAAAGTCTGGCAGCAATTAATGTCCCCAAGGTCACTAAACTATATCCTGCCGCCTCTCCAGTCAGGAGGGGTAATCTAAACTATGTAGGTGGGAGGTCCAGAATAACCCTTCCTGCTCTAGGGGCCCGAAGGCTTTATCATGAAGAATTTGGTAGCAGGCAATATAGAAGAACTCAGCTGTGCCTAGGATGATAGGGTGGGATTTGTAGTTCACCAGTATGAGATGACGAGACACTAGCAGGCCGCTCCTTGCAGACACAAGTTCACGTTCATTCTTTTACTATCAGAGGGGCTGCTAAGGGTTACTAAGCTGTGGAAATGTAGAACACATCTGGAAACTAGAGAAGGGAGACCCCTGGGGATGGATCCTATTCTTCCCATTCATCTCTGGAAGGAAAGCTTTCCATACTCTGGCATGGTGTGGGGAGGGTGCAGCAGGAAAAGATCAATAGTCGGTGTAAACCAAAATAAGCCTGTCCTTTCAAACATGGGGGAACGCCCTGAAGACCAGCGGACTACCAGGACCACAATTCCCTAGCAGGCCAGCTTCACCAGCCTGCATTGCCAGGCCTGGGATTTTACTGAAATGATAAATCAGCAAGTGCAGCATTACTGTATCATATAACAGAATAAAAAACAGAGGCAATAATACAGCAGACAATACAGGAAATATGGATTGATTCTACGAGAATGCTTTATAAATCAATAGGCATAATGATCACAAAAGCCAGGCTGCTACATGACAATGTATATCCTCTATTATATATATGAAAAAATACATTTTTAATATAATATTTGAAAGCAATGTGGTATAATATAAATGCATAAGACCAATCATGTTTACAATCAAGCCTGTACTTGTACAAATGTACTAATATTTGTTTTTATGCTGCTGTGAATACGTCTAACATTGCAGTCGATGGTAACCGATTGTGTCTTTCAATACACCCATTGATACACTGAAGCTATATATTTCCCAAGCCTGTGCCTACAATGTATATGTTGTTTATATTCAAATGTGTCTATTATTTTTACTGAGGCCTTTGTCTAGTAGTCTGCATAGCATGGCCTTATGTTTCTGCACCATCCTTCCCTCCCCTCCTCTCGTCCCCAGGCTATAAGGGTGGGTACCACTTGTCTCAGAGCTCCATCACAACACACAGCAAGTGTCCGCTGTCCTCAGCAGCATCCTCAGAAAGGCCAAGCAAGAGTCTAGGGGAACACTCACCTTCTCTTGGACTGCGCACGCTGCGTCTGAGGCTCTGGGCGGAGAGCGGCTGGTACTGTGACCTGCTGGATGATGCTGTGACATCAACTCAGATGATGCTGCTCATTAGGGTTGCTGTTGCCGTAGTAACCGGGGATGTGATGGAGGGAGGGTGGGAGGATGGTTATTACTGAAATGATGGGATGTACCTTGAGAGAGAGGCTTAACCCTTTATCAGAGAGGGAGGGGATTTAACTGTCAATAAATGGCATTGTAATCTGTAACCTAAAATGAGCAGTAGCTGTAATACATCATAGGTGTAGTAATAATACATCATAGGTGTAGTAATAATACATCATAGGTGTAGTAGTAATACATCATAGGTGTAGTAATAATACATCATAGGTGTAGTAGTAATACATCATAGGTGTAGTAATAATACATCATAGGTGTAGTAGTAATACATCATAGGTGTAGTAGTAATACATGATAGGCGTAGTAGTAATACATCATAGGCGTAGTAGTAATACATCATAGGCGTAGTAGTAATACATCATAGGTGTAGTAATAATACATCATAGGTGTAGTAATAATACATCATAGGTATAGTAATAATACATCATAGGTGTAGTAATAATACATCATAGGTATAGTAATAATACATCATAGGTGTAGTAATAATACATCATAGGTATAGTAATAATACATCATAGGTATAGTAATAATACATCATAGGTGTAGTAATAATACATCATAGGTGTAGTAGTAATACATCATAGGTGTAGTAGTAATACATGATAGGCGTAGTAGTAATACATCATAGGCGTAGTAGTAATACATAATAGGCGTAGTAGTAATACATCATAGGTGTAGTAATAATACATCATAGTTGTAGTAATAATACATCATAGGTATAGTAATAATACATCATAGGTGTAGTAATAATACATCATAGGTGCAGTAGTAATACATCATAGGTGTAGTAATAATACATCATAGGTGTAGTAGTAATACATCATAGGTGTAGTAGTAATACATGATAGGCGTAGTCGTAATACATCATAGGTGTAGTCGTAATACATCATAGGTGTAGTAGTAATACATCATAGGTGTAGTAGTAATACATCATAGGCGTAGTAGTAATACATCATAGGTGTAGTAGTAATACATCATAGGTGTAGTAGTAATACATGATAGGCGTAGTAGTAATACATCATAGGCGTAGTAGTAATACATCATAGGCGTAGTAGTAATACATTATAGGTGTAGTAGTAATAGATCTTAGGTGTAGTAGTAATACATCATAGGTGTAGTAGTAATACATGTTAGGTGTAGTAGTAATACAGGATAGGCGTAGTAGTAATACATCATAGGTGTAGTAGTAGTAATACATTATGAGTATACCATATATATAGCTGTCAGATCAGGAACAATATTTATTAAAATAGGGCTGTATGTTAAATTGCATGCTGCTGTCACATAAACATGATTCTGTTTTTTTTTTTTATTATTCATTTGATACAGAGATCTTTATAACTGAACACTGCATATTTTATACATTTAGACAATGAAATATTTGTTTGGATATAAAGAGATATTATATAACACATTTTTACTATGTAAGGCTGGTTGCACCTGATATTATGTAACCGTATAAGGAACGTTTGTGCAGTAAATGGGGTCACCCTAGCCTGGGAAGGGCAGTGTTTAGCACACTCACACTGCTGGTGATTAATCCATTATATGGCACACTATTGTCTATGGGGAGTTCAGTATAAGTAGATAGGCTTAGCTGGCCATACACACATAGATTTTTTCCTGCTGAACGAAAAAAAAAAATATGAACAGATTCTGTGCTATACAGCGTGGATGGATGAATCTGCAGTGTTGCCTACAGCGGCGTACCAGGCATATCTGGAACCCAGGGCTGATCATTTTTTTTTCTTCCTCTCACCCCCCAAACAACAACAGTGGGCGGGGCTTAAAGAGGTATGGTTAAAATTGCCTGAGTCTGCTCACTGTATGTACAGCACATATATGCCATAGTCCTTTTACCCTTTATTATGCCACAAATGAGAGTCCAACAGACACATACAAACTTCGGCACATACATTTCTACACACAGCCTACCCTAAAAAAAAAATTCAGGAGTATAGTATGTACTTAGAGTGCAGTGGTCAGGAGTTTGTCATATAAAGCTCAAGCATACAGAGTGCAGTGCTCAGGAGCAGGTAAAGTACAGAGAGCAGGGTCCAGGAGTGAGCATTGCACAAACTGCATGGCTCAGAAGAGCGTAACAGAGAGAGCGGAGGGGTCAGGAGCATGTAACACACAGGCCACTAAATATAATGCAACCAAAAAATGACCCCCTCTTGCCAGTACAAGCTCACATTCCCACAGAACAGATCTCAACCAACGGCCCCAATCTCCCTTAAGTGCAGATCTTCCCCCACAGCCCAGAATACCCTCTCCCAGCCCACCATCTCAGTACAGACCACCTTTCCAGGTTAATCCCTCAGTACAGGTTCCCCCTTCCCCAGTACAGCTCCCCCTCCCAGCCCCTCAGTACTGACCCCTGAGAGCAGACCCCACCATTATGCAGCCTAACCCCTCAGTACAGACCTCTCCCAGTACAGACTACCCTCCCAGCTTGACCCCTTAGTACAGGTCCCTTTAATACAGACACCCCTCCCAGCCTAAGTCCTCAGTACCCCCAGTACAGACTCCTTTCCCAGTCTAACCCCTCAGTACAGACTCACCCATTTCCAGTACAGACTACCCACCCAGTAAACCATTCCCCGTATGGACCCTTCAAGCACAGAACCTCCTCCCAGCCTAACCCTTCAGTACAGACAATCCCCCCAGTACATACACCGCTCCAAGCCTAACTCTTTAGTACAGACTCTCCAGAGCATAGAAACACTTCTGTGCAGATTTCATCCATCAAATTACCAAATGCAATGGCAAATCAGAATGAGAGGAAGACCTCCTCTCGATTGTCATGTAACCAGAGGCAAGAAGGAGCCTCCCCTTGGCTCTGAACTGCCACTGTCAGACAGGCAGAAATGGCACTGCAGTGCTAGTATCATATGCATTGCAGTACTGTGTACGGTGCAACACAAAAAAGAATTTCATGTGGCCATCCGGTACCCCCCAGAGTGTGTTTGGAATGTTTTAAATTTTTTAATGCTTACTGGAGTCAGATCTATAATTGTTTTTTGACCGTGGGGATGAGAACATTTTAAGGACCAGGATGGAAGATCCTTATCCTTCTTATCTGAATTGATGACATTCTAAGACCCCTTTCACACGAGCGGAGTCTGTTTTGACGGGCTCCGCTGCTCAGCGGGGATCCATCCGTTGATCCCCTCTGAGCCGGCGGATGACAGGACAGTCTCTGCGCTCCGTGCAGAGACTGACCTGTCACAGCTCCATTCTCCTTTATGGAGGATTGGATAGACACGGACCATCTGTCCGTGTTCATCCGATCCAATCCGTCAGAAGGATGGAAAATAGGGTTTCCATCCGTCTGTTTTTGGCGGATCGCAGCGGATTGGATGTCAGCGGACATGTCACCGCTGACATCCGTCGCTCCATAGAGGACAATGGAGCGTCCGTTCGGGTCCACCTGTCAGTTTTTGCTGGTGTGAAAGAGCCCTAACTGTGAATGCATTTTCTGTTTTCCAATCAAATAGCAGGTCTGGATGAAATTTTAAGGGATTTTGGATATTATTATATAGGATATCTATATAAGTGTTTAAACCCGTATTTATGGAACAAAAAAAAAACAAAAAACCCATAGTCAGTAATTCCCACAAATAGTTGGAACAAGTAGTATTGGGATTGTATGCTGCAATGGATAGGCACCAAGGAAGAGCCCACAAACCCGCAGGAAACTGTCATATAACAACAGCTCAATGACATCACCAGTGTCCTCGCCCCTTCGTTATGTGCAGCTGCAGGGCGGGGATTGGGACAAAAGCCTGCTGTCATGTGACAATTGCAGTTTTGAGTTGAACTGATTTAATCCCAAACCTTAGCTCATCCTTAATAGGCAATAGGAAAAGTACAATAAGTATGAACTCAATTTTTAAAAATTTAGCGAAGAGTAGAGGAAAAACTTTTCTCCAACACTTCATCATCCTCTTGTCCTCAGCTAGTCATAGTCAAAGTCATAGTTGCAGTGGCGGCTGGTGAAATTTTAGGATGAGGGGGTGCCAGACCCCACCCTTCCTTTTTGACCTCTCCCACTTCTCATAAGCCCCACCCCTTATAGTTTCCACCCCTTGTGTCAGGAGTATACAGCCCAGCATCACCAGATAGGACATACAGCATCACAGGGGTATACAGCATCACCAGATAGGGGTATACAGAGCCACTATATAGCAGTATACAGAGCACCAGATAGCAGTATACAGAGTCACCATATAGCAGTATACAGAGTCACCATATAGCAGTATACAGAGCCCCAGATAGCAGTATACAGAGTAACCATATAGCAGTATACAGAGTCACCATAGTGCAGTATACAGAGTTACCATATAGCAATATACAGAGTCACCATATCACAGTATACAGAGTCACCATATCGCAGTATACAGAGTCACCATATAGCAGTATACAGAGTCCCCATATAGCAGTATACAGAGTCCCAGATAGCGGTATACAGAGTCACCATAATGCAGTATACAGTCACCATATCCCAGTATACAGTCACCATATCGCAGTATACAGAGTCACTGTATAGCAGTATACAGAGCCCCAGATAGCGGTATACAGAGTCACCATAATGCAGTATACAGAGCCCCAGATAGCGGTATACAGAGTCACCATAATGCAGTATACAGAGTCACCATATCACAGTATACACAGTCATCATATAGCAGTATACAGAATCACCATATCACATTATACAGAGTCACCATATAGCAGTATACAGAGCCCCAGATAGCAGTATACAGAGTCGCCATATTGCAGTATATAGAGTCACCATATAGCGGTATATAGAGTCACCATATCGCAGTATACAGAGCCCCAGATAGCAGTATACAGAGTCACCATATAGCAGTATACAGAGTCACCATATAGCAGTATACAGAGCCCCAGATAGCAGTATACAGAGTCACCATATAGCAGTATACAGAGTCACCATATTGCAGTATACAGAGTTACCATATAGCAATATACAGAGTCACCATATCACCGTATACAGAGTCACCATATCGCAGTATACAGAGTCACCATATAGCAGTATACAGAGCCCCCATATAGCAGTATACAGAGTCACCATATAGCAGTATACAGAGCCCCCATATAGCAGTATACAGAGCCACCATATAGCAGTATACAGAGCCCCCATATAGCAGTATACAGAGTCACCATATAGCAGTATACAGAGCCTCAGATAGCAGTATACAGAGTCACCATATAGCAGTATACAGAGTCACCATATTGGAGTATACAGAGTCACCAGATAACAGTATACAGAGCCTCAGATAGCAGCATACAGAGTCACCATATAGCAGTATACAGAGCCTCAGATAGCAGTATACAGAGCCACCATATAGCAGTATACAGAGCCCCCATATAGCAGTATACAGAGCCCCCATATAGCAGTATACAGAGTCACCATATAGCAGTATACAGAGCCCCCATATAGCAGTATACAGAGTCACTATATAGCAGTATACAGAGCCCCATATAGCAGTATACAGAGTCACCATATAGCAGTATACAGAGCCTCAGATAGCAGTATACAGAGTCACCATATAGCAGTATACAGAGTCACCATATAGCAGTACACAGAGCCCCCATATAGCAGTATACAGAGTCACCATATAGCAGTATACAGAGCCCCCATATAGCAGTATACAGAGCCACCATATAGCAGTATACAGAGCCCCCATATGGCAGTATACAGAGTCACCATATAGCAGTATACAGAGCCTCAGATAGCAGTATACAGAGTCACCATATAGCAGTATACAGAGTCACCATACAGCAATATACAGAGTCACCATATAGCAGTGTACAGAGTCACCGTATAGCAGTATACAGAGTCACCATATAGCAGTATACAGAGCCCCAGATAGCGGTATACAGAGTCACCATAATGCAGTATAGAGTCACCATATCGCAGTATACAGAGTCATCATATAGCAGTATACAGAGTCACCATATCACATTATACAGAGTCACCATATAGCAGTATACAGAGCCCCAGATAGCGGTATACAGAGTCACCACATCGCAGTATACAAAGTCACCATATTGCAGTATACAGAGTCACCTTATAGCAGTATACAGAGTCACCATATCGCAGTATACAGAGTCACCATATAGCAGTATACAAAGCATCAGATAGGGGCTCGCGGCACTGACAGACCCCCCCCTGAAGTCGGGACAAAGTTCCACACTTACCCCATCTAATAGCAGGTTGGCAGTGTGCAGAGCTCAGCTTGCAGAGAGCATGCTGGAGTGGATGGTCTGCTGCACGGGAGTCACAACTGAAACCGGCTGAGTGCTGCGTCTGCAGGAGTAATCACACAGCCAGCACGTCCGCCATAGTCCCGCCCCCGCCCACCGCATCCAATGCTAGTCAGTCACTGGCTCAGGGCAGCCAATCCGACTATATGTGTGCGCCTGTTCAGCGCACACACATAGTCTTTTATGACTCACCAATCGGCTCACTACTTGCTGTCAGCAGACAGCAAGGAGCTGAGGAAAAACACAAAAAGTCAATATACTGGTGCCTCCTGTAGGGGGTCGGGCTGACTTTTTTGTTTCTTCTTGTCAGCACCTGGGAGGCGGCGCCCAAGCGCCCCTTATTGACCGGCCGCCGCTGCATAGTTGGTAGGATTGAATAAAGACACCAGTCCATCCATTTCAGCATGAGTGTGTTTATGTGTGTCTGTTTATGTCACCACCATATTCCATAGCAGGGTACATAGCAGTTTAAACATCTAAAAGTTTTTTTAACTCATCCACACTCCCCTCTGACACCACCAACTGCAGAAGGGAGCTCCACATACATACTGCTCTAACATCAGAGATTCCCTTACACAGTTTAAGATTGAACTGCTTTTCCTACAACTTCAGTGTGTGGTCACATGTCTTCTTTAGAGACCTTAGGCTAAATAGTTTTCTCCCAATGCTAGATTCACCATTCAAAGATATATATTATATATCGCTATCATATCCCCTCTGAAAGTGTTACTAAACGCAGGAACCTGCATTCACTATATCTGGTCTCCCACAGTACACAGAACATGGAAATGCAATTGTTTTAGTAAATATAAACTGCTAAATACCCTTTCTTATCAGCAGTATATAGCAGTCTTGTGACTCTATCAGTGTCCAGCCAAGCATTGGTTAAAGCTTGTAGGAGGAGTTTTCATTCCCCTCTAACTGTTGTATGAGGCTGCATGACTCCTGACCATCTGTCTGGACAGTAATGATAGTTTTATCCCTTGAACAAATACCCTTCTTAATGCATGTGTCAGGGCCTGGATTTGAATACAGAACCTCTGCTGTGTCAGGCAACGTCTCTTCTTGCTGAGCTACCTGGAATTCTGGACTGTTCCTGGAACAATTCCTTGAATGATTCTGTCTTGAACCTTGTTTGTCTTGAACCTTGAACTCTTTGCTCCTCCAATTAAAATCCTGATTTAAGCCATGCACTGCCTGCACTTCCTGTTTGCCAGATTATTGTGCTCTCTCCAGCCAGTATCTCACTCCTGTCTTCACTGCTGCCATCCATGTTTTGCTACCAATCTTTATCAACTCTTGGCTTGTTCCCTGACTATGCTTCTGCATGATCCCAACCTGCAACTACTTATTACTGACCTTTTAGCTTATTAAAGCGGTTGTATACCGGAACATAAAAAAAAAAAAATATCTGTAAGACAAAGGCATAATGAGCTAGTATGCACCGCATACCAGCTCATTATGAAATACTCACCTTAGAATGAAGCTCCCGCAGGGCTGCCCGGTCCTTGCAGAGGGAGCAGACATCTTCACTGTGTGGATTCTTCCGGGTTCGCGGCTCCGGCGCTGTGAGTGGCCAGAGCCGCGAGAAGTCACTCCCGCGCGGGAGCCCATCATCCGCTATGCGCCGGGCCTTCGCTGGGACATCACTGCGCATATGTCATGACAGGTTTAGGAGATATTCATTTTACTTACAGGTAAGCCTTATTAGAGGCTTACCTGTAGGTAAAAAATACTTTTGGGGGTATACAACTGCTTTAACTGACTATTCTTCTGTTTGATCCCTACCTGCTTATCTGATACTGGACCCTGGCTTGTTCACCTCCTGGAGGGGTGGTCTGAGGACAGTGACCTGGTGCTAACACGCAGCAAAATCCATCTCCACCATCAGGAGCTCTGGTGAACACCGGTTAGTACTTAAACTCCACACCTCAGGTGAGCCCACATCATTCACCAGGGTGACTGCCTGTGTACCTATCCTGCTGGTCGGTGATAGTTCCGCTATTGCTATAGCCACTGGTCTTTGAGCCTGACCCCTGATCGTGACAGCATGCTTATAGTCTGCTAGGCTGGGTTGATCTAGTAGTAAGAAATGAATGTGACCGGCTATGGGTCCAAACACTGATATCGATATCTTTGGTCCTGTGGGTTATTGACGGGGTAGGGCTATAACCATATGTATGTTGCCATGTAGTCACAAGGAAAGTAAAAGCGGTATTAAACCCTTGTAAGTCAATTAAAATAATAAACATGCCTATTCTTACCTGCTCTGTGCAATGCTTTTGCACACAGCAGTCCCGATCCTTTTCTTCTGGGGTCCCCGCCGGTGCTCCAGGTGCCTCCATTGAGACAGACAGCGGCTCTCAGCCCTGCCCCTGTGTCACAGCTTTTGATTGATAGGAGTGGGAGCCTATGGATCGCGCTGCTATTAATCAGTCCAATGAGGAGGGAGAAATCGGAGGGAGACGCTGCGCTTGTGCACATCGCTGGATCGGATCGGGCTTAGGTGGAGCTGCAGCGCAGAAGTTTTTTCACCTTAATGCATAGAATGCAATAAGTTGAAAAACCTTAAGGCTTTAGAACCACTTTAATCAAAGAGATTTATTTCATTGTCTCAAGCTACCTCTTTTCACTGCTGGCTAAGACGCTAGTTATAATTTCTTTTTTTTTTAAATGGTGAAGCTGGTGGCAGGACTTGTCTTTATGTATTTAGGAAGCTCATATGACCTAAATGGATACACTTGGCACAGGTCCTGGTGGTTGTGGCCAGGGCTGGGACAAGGGGTGGGCAGAAGGGGTAGCTGCCCTGGGCGCAATGGTTTACTGTACAGTGGCATCACTACTCATGTCAGCCCAATGATGGGAGCGGCGAGCAGAGGAGGAGAGAGCTGGGAGGCAGTGTGGGCTCTGTTCTCTCTCCGCCTCCTCCTTCCTGCCAGTGCAGCACTCCTGTATTCAAAAGCTGGTAATGGAGTACACAGACATACAGGAGTGACAGCTGGGCATAGGATCCTCTAAGCTTGCACATCATCAACTGGGGGGGCACAATTTGGCATCTTCGCAATGGGCGCTGGATGACCTTGCCCCGGGACTAATCGAGACAGGGAGATCTATCATTACTTGTCATTCATAGTTAGTGATTTGCCCATCTTAGGGTCACAATGCTTGACCTAGTCTTTGCAGGTGGCAATCTAAGGCAATCTGAGTGGAAGTGGGAGCGGGTACTAGGTACCAACTACTACCAAAAAAAAAGCCTCTAATAGCGGTAGAGGATAATGGAGGGGGGGGGGGGGCAGGAGGGGAAGTGGAGCTTCCGTTACTAAGTTAAGTTTCTGTTTAAATAAAATGTAAATTTTTGTTTCATACTTTTAGAAGTCAATTTATAGGTTTTCTCACCCAAAATTCAAACAACTTTCACACTAGATTCATCCATTTTTTTTTCAATTTAAAGAAAAATGTGTGTATCAAATGGACCCCTTAAAGTAGAACTAAATGCAAAACATATTCTTTCATTTTGGATAGTGTAAGTGAGGGTTATAACTCCTGTCAGTTTCTTTGCCATCTGTGTCCCATAGGGGAAACTCTCTCTACTTCCTGTTCCATAGCCAAAACAGGAAGTGAGAGAAAATCCCTACAAAATGGGGGAATCCTATCATGCCACCAGAACTAGTGTCCACATTGGGAGATATCCACTCTATTCCAGTTCTGGTGACAACCCAAAATTTGGGATCTTCTTTCATTTTCTGTGATAACAATAAACATGGCAAATAGAGAGGGTAAATCTTCCTAATCTTCCAGGCAATAAAGGCCTGACATGTGTTCTAATTCCTCTCCACTCTAAAAGTGTTGCCTTTAGTTATCCTTTAAGGTGACCATATACTATACAATCTGATTGCACAATCTCCTTTAGATTCAACAACTATGTAGTACAAGGGTCTGCCTAGTTAGATAAAAAATGAAAGGGTTGTTTAGGTTTGTCCTCATATTATAAAGTTGAGGTAAAGTTAAAGGAGATTTTACAGAAATTGTACAATCAGACTGTATAGCGTATGGCCAATTTTAGTGTTAATATATATATATATATATATATATATATATATATATATATATATATATACACGCACACACTGAGCAAAATTATAAACGCAACACATTTGTGTTTGCCCCTATTTATCATGAGCTGAACTCAAAGATCTACAACTTTTTCTATGTACACAAAAGGCCTATTTCTCTCAAATATTGTTCACAAATCTGTCTAAATCTGTGTTAGTGAGCACTTCTCCTTTGCCGAGATAATCCATCCACCTCACCGGTGTGGCATATCAAGATGCTGATTAGACAGCATGATTATTGCACAGGTGTGCCTTAGGCTGGCCACAATAAAAGGCCACTCTAAAATGTGCAGTTTTATCACACAACACAATGCCACAGATGTTGCAAGTTTTGAGGGAGCGTGCAATTGGCATGCTGAATACAGGAATGTCCACCCGAGCTGTTGCCCTTGAATTTAATGTTCATTTCTCTACCATAAGCTGTCTTCAAAGGCATTTCAGAGAATTTGGCAGTACATCCAACCGTCTTCACCACCGCAGACCACGTGGAACCACACCAGCCCAGGACCTCCACATCCAACATCTTCACCTCCAAGATCATCTGAGACCAGCCACCCGGACAGCTGCTGCAACAATCGGTTTGCATAACCAAAGAATTTCTGCACAAACTGTCAGAAACTGTCTCAGGGAAGCTCATCTGCATGCTCGTCGTCCTCATTGGGGTCTCGACCTGACCTCACATTCAATGGCGTCTGGCACTTTGGAGAGGTGTTCTCTTTACAGATGAATCCTGGTTTTCATTGTGCAGGGCAGATGGCAGACAGCGTGTATGGTGTCGTGTGGGTGAGCGGTTTCCTGATGTCAGCGTTGTGGATCGAGCGGCCCATGGTGGCGGTGGGGTTATGGTATGGGTAGGCGTATGTTATGGATAACAAAACCTGGTGCATTTTATTGATTACTTTTTCAATGCACAGAGATACCGCAACGAGATCCTGAGTCCCATTGTTGTGCCATTCATCCACGACCATCACCTCATGTTGCAGCATGATAATGCAAAGCCCCATGTTTCAAGGATCTGTACACAATTCCTGGAAGCTGAAAACATCTCAGTTCTTGCATGGCCAGCATACTCACCGGACATGTCACCCATTGAGCATGTTTGGGATGCTCTGGATCGGCGTATACGACAGCGTGTTCCAGTTCCTGCCAATATCCAGAAACTTTGCACAGCCATTGAAGAGGAATGGACTAACATTTCACAAGCCACAATCAACAACCTGATCAAATCTTTTCAAAGGAGATGTGCTGCACTGCGTGAGGCAAATGGTGGTCACACCAGATACTGACTGGTTTTCGGACCCCCAATACAGTAAAACTGCACATTTTATAGTGGCCTTTTATTGTGCCCAGCCTAAGGCACACCAGTGCAATAATCATGCTGTCTAATCAGCATCTTGATATGCCACACCTGTGAGGTGGATGGATTATCCCGACAAAGCAGAAGTGCTCACTAAGGCTTCATGTACTCGGGACACTTTTTCAACCTCCAAATTTTCAAACGTGTTTTTTTTTAAAAAGAAACAGTTTAGTGAGTTAAAAAAAATACAAAACAGTAAAGTTAGCCAATTTTTTTTGTATGTTGTAAAAGAGGATGTTACGCCAAGTAAATTGATACCCAACATGTCACGCTTTAAAATTGTGAACACTCGTGGAATTGCGCCAAACTTTGGTACTTAAAAATCTCCATAGGCGACGCTTTACATTTTTTTACAGGTTACATGTTTAGAGTTACAGAGGAGGTCTAGTGCTTGAATTGTTGCTCTCGCTCTAACGCACGCAGCGATACCTCATATGTGTGGTTTGAACACCGGTTACATATGTGGGCGGGGCTTACGTATGCATTCGCTTCTGCGCACGAGCACGCGGGGACGGGGGGACTTTAATTTTTTTATACTATTATTTATTTTACTTTTATTTATTTTATTTTTACACTGTCTCTTTAATTTTTTTTTGATCACTTTTATTCCTATTACAAGGAATGTAAACATCCCTTGTAATAGGAATGGTGTGTGACAGGTCCTCTTTATGGAAAGATATGGGGTCAATATGACCTCACATCTCTCCTGCAGGCTGGAAAGACTGAGATTAGAAAACAAATTCCGATCCTGGACTTTCCAGCCGTGATTACGGCTTTGTTTACTAAAGCCGGCTCGGACGTGACATCATAACGTCGCGCCCGCGCCTCCGAGGGTCATAGAGATGACTGGTGACCAGATGGTCATCAGTCATCTTCCTGACAATCATCCAGCGTCGACGGATCACTTCTACCTGCCGCCGATTGTACGGGCAGCCCGGGAGAACCCCCGAATGGCGGCGGGGGGGGGGACATCCCCTTCCGCTGCCTATAAGAACGATCAAGTGGCTGAACTGCCGTTATGATCATTCTTATGGTGTAGGGAATCGGCGGCCAGAAAGAAAGATATCTTAATGGTGCCTGTAGCTGCTGGCACCGTTCAGATATCACCTCTCAAAGTCCAGGACACCTATGGACGTCCTACCGGCAGGAAGGGGTTAAATCGGTTCTAAACCTATTTTTTTCCCTAAAATTAAAAACATGTTTTATTTACCTGCTCTGGTTTTGCACAGAGCAGTGCTAAACCTTCTCTTCTGGGGTCCCCCATTAGTGTTCTCTGTTCCTTCTCTTCTCTGAGTGCCCCCATAGCAAGCTACCTGCTATGGGGGCAGACGCAAAGGCTCGCTCTCCAGCCAGGCTGTGTGCATCTATAGGCACACACAGTGTGGCTTGGCCCCGCCCCTGTATCCTCCTCACAGGATTTGATTGACAGCATCAGGAGCCAATGGCTCCCGCTGCTCTCAAGAAGCAGGGAGTAGACTTGCCTTGGCCGCTCCTGATGACGACTATGTGACGAAACATGTAGGGTGGACCTTGGAGTGTCATTACGTTACTTCCAGTTTCGGAGAGTCTCATCCGTGGAATGCAAGGCAATGCAATGCAATGCATCCCGGACATATTGCCGATTTCATTGCGTCTGTTTTAAATAAACTTACTTTTTATGGATTTACACTATGAGATGCCTTTCTGTCCATCCATTCCTATGTGAGTGTACCCAGTGACCAGGCCTATCGTGGAAGAGGAGGAGACATTAGATAAGGATCAGAAGCAGCCTTAGTGTCATGCCTTCTACCCCTGCAGGGGTTCAGCTTTCTGGTGAGTGCAGATCTGTGTGGGGGAAGCAAGTGTGGAATTCATCCAATCTTCACCAGTGCTTTACACTGCACCATTTACCCTGGCACAAGTCACTTTGGAATAGGACCACCTTTATGGATTCATGAACTGTGATTTTTTTTTTGTTCCTATTTCCTTTTTTTTGAGACATTTCCTTTTTTGATATATTGATGGGTTTCCGGTTCCATATCTGGACATTTTTGCACATTAAGCAATTTATTTTTTATTCATTCGTTTCATATAATACATTATGGACTATTTTCTTGCACATGAAATTATGGACTTTCTTTGTTTGATATAACTTTATGATATATTTGGATACCGTCTCCATTTATGACAGTGGTTCTACTTATGTATAGCACAATTTATTCATTACTGTGCACTTTATAGTAGTTTGCCCCAGGAGATTTCATATGCACATTATGTGATTTAAAGAGACAGTACACTAATCGTTCCACATGTATATGGTTTATAATTCTTTTCATACGTATATGGATTGTTTTTCTTGTGCATTGCGCATCAGATTCAGGCAGTCCACCTTTTACCTCTGTTCTTACACATATCTTTAATGTTTTGTTTTTTTTTAATTCATGAAACAGGATTTTTTTCCCAAAAAATTGTGTTTGAAAAATTGCTGCACAAATACCGTATGACATAAAAAATTGCAACGACTGCTATTTTATTCCCTAGGGCAGTGATGGCGAACCTTGGCACTCCAGATATTTTGGAACTACATTTCCCATGATGCTCATGCACTCTGCCAGTGTAGTTGAGCATCATGGGAAATGTAGTTTTAAAACATCTGGGGTGCCAAGGTTCGCCATCAATGCCCTAGGGTGTCTGCTTAGAAAAATATATATATAATGTTTGGGGATTCTGAATAATTTTCTAGCAAAAAAATGATGATTTGTATATGTAGGAGAGGAATTCCAGAATAAGCCTGGGCTGGAAGTGGTTAGGGTTAGTCAAAACTTTTTTTTTTTTTTTTACCATTATCATCGAAAGTAAAAGTAAAGGAAAATCACAAATTTAAGGTTGTCGTCAAAACAGTAATAGAGGGGAAATCTTCCAACGAAGACACGAGTTCTGGTGACAGCAAGAGGTTTCATCACTGAGGGGATTTCTTTTCACTTCCTGTTTTGGCTATGTGCCAGGAAGTGAAGGGGAATCTTCCCAATGGGACACAGATAGCAAAACAAAAAACTGACAGGGGTTATAGCCCTTCCATACTAAAAAAAATGTTTTTGCTTTTAGTTCTGCTTTAATCTCTGTAGCAAACCCCAATGTGTATTACATATTCCTGCTTTTATTATCCAAAAAGGCCTTATAAGCTGTGACAAAGAGAGCTCTCAGTAAAAGAGTGGGTTATCTGTTCTCTCTCATAATTATTATATCTGATGTTTCTGCTTTGTGTTAGGCCTGACTCAGACAGACACTGCCTGGAATGTGCCCTGACTCACATTTCACAGGAAGATACACAGCCCTGGCAAGAGGAAAACTCACCCATGCCTTGTCATTTCTTAGAAAGTTTTACTTGTTTGTTTAGTAATCATGACATATATGATTTCCTGATACATTCCCATACGTGACCAAGAATGGGAGCTGTCTGACCTGTCTCTACTATAGGAGTCATCCACAGGCATGCGTCTCTAGATAAATGGCACTATAAAATCTAGTGGACTATGAACCCTGTAAAATGTCAGACATTGCAAATCATTATTCATTGTGTACTTAACTATAAAATAGAATGACAATTTGATATACTGCTAGAGGTGTAAACGGATTTGTACACTGCCAGAGCAGTTTGTAATCCTCATCAACCCCTTACCCAGCTAGGCCTCATCCCATTTTTCA
The DNA here is from genome assembly GCA_018402905.1 of Glandirana rugosa. Classification (NCBI taxonomy): domain Eukaryota; kingdom Metazoa; phylum Chordata; class Amphibia; order Anura; family Ranidae; genus Glandirana; species Glandirana rugosa. The sequence continues at coordinate 177,612 of BLSH010123942.1, read as the reverse complement.
ATACCTTATCAACAGCCTTTACACGCACTGAACTTTAATGGCATCCCAGTCTTAGTCCATAGGGTTCAATATTGAGGTGACCCACCCTTTGCAGCTATAACAGCTTCAACTCTTCTGGGAAGGCTCTCCACAAGGTTTAGGAGTGTCTATGGGAATGTTTGACCATTCTTCCAGAAGAGCATTTGTGAGGTCAGGCACTGATGTTGGACGAGAAGGCCTGGTTCACAGTCTCTGCTCTAATTCATCCCAAAGGTGTTCTATCAGGTTGAGGTCAGGGAACTCTTAGGCCTCATGTACACTGCTGCTGGTAAACAGACGTTTGGGAGCAGTTGGGTGTTTTTTTTATTCCAGCTGCCCCTGAACTCTCCTCTATGTTATCTTATCAGTACATGTACACAGGGTCGTTTATAGTCGTTTCTTGGCAGTTGAGAAAATGCGTTCAGACGGAAGTTCAGAGACATTTGAAATGCCAAATGCCTGTAACAGCTTGTAAATGCACCTTAAAGCGGTAACTCGCATTTAGCAGCTTTTCGTTTAGAGGCGTTTATCATAAAAAAAAAACGCTTCTAGACGCAAACGCGGCAAAACACGGCTAAGCATGGCATGTAAAACACAGCTTAATGGACGTTTTTAAGCATCAGTTTCTAGCTGTCAAAAAATCTTTCAGGAGAGATTGAAAAAGCATCCCGTGTACATTAAGCCTTAAAGTGATTGTAAAGTCTTGTTTTTTTTCGTTTCCTTTCCTTTGGGATCCTCCTCTTCAGTCCATTCAGACACGGAGCCCCAACCTGGCCCTGTCCCCTCTCTCCCCTGATTGGCTAGCTGACTTTGATTGACAGCCGTGGGAGCCAATGGCGCTGCTGCTGTGTCTCAGCCAATCAGGAGAAGAGTCCTGGACAGCTAAGACAGTCGTGGATATCGCTGGAGAGAGATGGGGTCCAGGTAAGTACGGGGTGCTGGGGAGGCTGCTACACACAGAAGGTTTCTTATCTTAATGCATAGAATGCATTAAGATAAAAAAACGTTTTGCCTTTACAACTCTTTTAAGGCGTCAACATAGCAAGACATTTTGGACAATTCATGCTCCCAACTTTGTGGGAACAGTTGGGGGATGGCCCTTTCCTGCCCAACATGACTGTGTACCAGTGCGCAAGGTCCATAAAGACATGGATGAGCGAGTTTGGGGGGGGAGGAACTTGGCACACAGTCCTGAACTCAACCTGATAGAACACTTTTGGGATGAATTTGAGTTGAGTGGAGACTGCGAGCCAGATCTTCTCATCCACCTCAGTGCCTGACCTCACAAATGTGCTTCTGGAAGAATGGTCAAATATTCCCATAGACACACTCATAAACCTTGTGGACAGCCTTTCCAGAAGAGTTGAAGCTGTTATAACTGCAAAGGGTGGCCCAACTCAATATTGAACTCTACAGACTAAGACTGGGATGCCATTAAAGTTAATGTGTGTGTAAAGGCAGGCGTCACAAAACTTTTGTTAATATAGTGTATTTAGCTGGAGAAATCTCAGAAGCCAGTGTACCTAGCACTTGCAGCTATGAAATACCTTTTTGGAAGCTTTGAAATATGTGATAGATTTGACACACTAGCTCCCGTGTATATAAAGGCTGCATTTAAAGAGGAAGTAAACCCAGATGGGGTTTACTTCTCTACATTCCCCTGTAAACTAGAAGCGTAATGGGCTACTATGCATCGCATAGTAGCCCATTATGTGCCACTTCCCTGCAAACAAAGCCAGCGACGTCCAGCTCTGTCCCCTGTGCTGGCGACGTCCATCTTCAGCCCCTATTCCTTCTGGAGCCGCCAGTCACGGCACGATCACAGTGAACGTTGGCACAGCTAATACATTTCATATCTCCTGAACCGTACAGGTTTAGGAGATATGCAGGGCACCTACAGGTAAGCCTTATCATAGGCTTACCTGTAGGTTAAAGTGGCTGTCACAAGTTGAAAAACATTGTACACTTTCAAATGTTTTTGTTGTTAGATAAAATTGAGTACTGTCCGTGATACTTTTTTTATTTGCACTATCATAAAATTTTTCAGGACAAGCTTTTGGGGTATCTCCCCTTCTTCAAGGTCCAAGCAGTACTACTATTAATGTAGCTATATTTCCTTTGTCCTTTGTTTGCCTTACCTTGTAATTAGGAGTTCACATGTTGTAGCTGTAGTTTGTAGAGTCATGCTGATCAATTTCCCTATATCTATGTATTGCTGCAGGTAGACTGTCCCTATTCACCATAGGGGCATACAACTTCTTATTCCAGGGCACCCAATGCATGAATAGCCATTCCCTCTGTGTGGCACCAATAATGTGGTAGTGCTAGTGTTAAAGTGGTTGTCAACTCATGACAACCACTTTAACCTACAGGCAAGCTATTAATAAGGCTTACCTGTAGGTTCCCTGCATATCTCCTAAACCTGCACAGTTTAGGAGATATGCAGTGCAATGTGATGTGCCCACGTCATCGCCACATGCGCATTGAAGAAATGGCCTCCGCGCCATTCTTTCACTGACATCGTGCCGTGATTGGCGGCTCCCGTGTGCAAATCACAGAGCCGGAGTCCACGGCCCCAGAAGGAAGAGGGGCGAAGATGGATGCTTCCTACTGTGGGGACGGCATGGGCTTCCAATGCAGGTAAGTGTCACATAATAGGCTAGTATGCGATGCATACTAGCCTCTTATGCTTTTACATTGCAGTGTAATTGTAAGCAGCGAAGCGAAAGTAAAACCCATTAGGGTTTACTTGCTCTTTAAGTAACACATCTCTTGCCTTCATTGTTCTGCCTGCTTGTGTCTGTCAGATCTAACTACTGTGTAGCTCGCACCTGCATCAGTGCTGGAATGGGAGACCCAGGGATTGTGGGATATGTCATTTCTTCACTGGAACTACTACTGGACTACAGACAGAGGTCATGTATTAACTTGTGCAATGTCGTGCTTCATATTTTTAAGTGCGAACAGAAACTACCGACACTGAAATGTGAAGATGTACTGTACTTTTACTCAAGCGGTATGGCGTTATACAAATCACAAAAATAAATAATACATGTACAAAATACAGTCAACATGGTATTCTAATGGTAGTGGTCCACTCTCAGTCCTTACACCCTGTTCCAAATGATTATGCAATTTATATTTCAGTGTCACAAAGATTAAATATTTTGTTTTTCAGTTTAATGGATGGCATTGTGTCTCAGGGCTCTTTTGATCACTGAAAACAATCGCGGACACCTGTGATAATTAGATTGCCAGATGAGCCCAACTAAAGGAAAAACTACTAAAGGAGGGTGTTGCACATTATTAAGCAGAGCACCATTTTCAAGCAATATGGGGAAGAAAAAGGATCTCTCTGCTGCCGAAAGGAGTGAAATAGTTCAATGCCTTGGAGGAGGTATGAAAACATTAGATATTTCACGAAAACTTAAGCATGATCATCGCACTATTAAGAGATTTGTGGCTGATTCAGAGCACAGACGGGTTCGTGCAGATAAAGGCACATTGAGGAAGATTTCTGCCAGATCCATGCATCGGATCAAGAGAGCAGCTGCTAAAACTCCATTACATAGCAGCAAACAGATATTTGAAGCTGCTGGTGCCTCTGGAGTCCCACGGACATCAAGGTGTAGAGTCCTCCAGAGTCTTGCAACTGTGCATAAACCTTCCATTCGGCCACCACTAACCAATGCTCACAAGCAGAAACGGCTGTATTGGGCAGTAAAATACATGAAAACTAATTTTCAAACAGTCCTGTTCACTGATGAGTGCCGTGCAACCCTGGATGGTCCAGATGGATGGAGTAGTGGATGGTTGGTGGACGGCCACCCTGTTCCAACAAGGCTGCGACGTCAGCAAGGCGGTGGTGGAGTCATGTTTTGGGCCGGAATCATGGGAAGAGAGCTGGTTGCCCCCTTTAGGGTCCCGAAGGTGTAAAGATGACCTCTGCAAAGTATGTGGAGTTCCTGACTGACCACTTCCTTCCCTGGTACAGAAGGAAGAACTATGCTTTCCGTAATAAATTAATCTTCATGCATAACAATGCACCATCTCATGCTGCAAAGAATACCTCTGCATCAATGGCTGCTATGGGGGTAAAAGGAGAGAAAGTCATGGTGTGGCCTCCATCCTCCCCTGACCTCAATCCTATTGAGAACCTTTGGAGCATCCTCAAGCAAAAGATCTATGAGGGTGGGAGGCAGTTTACATCCAAACAGCAGCTCTGAGAGGCTATTCTGACATCTGACACGACTTGTGAAGCTGCTATCAAATAAGGGGTCCTATGTTAAAATGTAACGTGACCTGTTAAAATGTTTAAGAAGTTAAAATGTTGTTCAAAGTTTGATTGAAATAGCTTTTGATTTCAGTAAATATGCTGCAAACACAAGAAATGACAATTTTCAGTTCTTTACAACCTATAAAGTGTTTTGAAACTTACTGTGCGTAATAATTTGGAACAGTGCATTGTAAGTTTTTTATTTTGAAAACAAATACTGTTATTAGGAGGTTTGTTCGAATAAAATTTGAATTGTACTCTTAATAGTTGATGACGTGAGAATTATGCTGACTGTTGTTTACATCAATTATTGAGGTAAATGAGAAAAATATCATTGGCATAATAATTTGGAACAGGGTATATAAAATCCCAAAAAGTGCCCACATCAAAAAGAGCTAAATGCCATTCTTCTCCTTTACCTAAGTACATGCACCACCAACTTTAATTAGAACTATGAAAACGTGTCTACCAACATCTATTCCACACAAAGCCACTTACCAAATTCATTTGACCCTGTGTACATACATACAGCGGGTAAAATAAGTATTGAACAAGTCACCATTTTTCTAGGTAAAAATATTTCTAAAGGTGCTACTGACATTACATTTTCACCACATGTCGGTAACAATCCGTGCAATCCATACATATAGAAACCAAAACAATTAAGTTCAGAAATTAAGTTATGTGTAATAAAATTGTATGACACAGGGAAAAAGTATTGAACACGCTAACTGAAATATATTTAATACTTCGTACAAAATCCTTTGTTGGTGCCTCCTGTATGGAGAAACTAGTCGCATGCATTGCTCAGGTGTGACAGTCTTCAAATCTTAAAGGTTTCGTGGGCCTCTTCTATGAACTCTGATCTTTAGTTCTTTCCATAGATTTTCTATTGGATTCAAGTCAGGTGATTGTTTGGGCCATTCTAGCAGCTTTATTTTCTTTCTTTGAACGCAATTGAGAGTTCCCTTGGCTTTGTGTTTGGGATCATTGTCTTGCGGAAATGTCCACTCTCATTTCATCTTCATCATCCTGGTAGATGGCAGCAGATTTTTATCAAGAATGTCATGGTACATTTTTCCATTCATCCTTCCTTCAACGAAATGAGGTTTGCTAGTACCGTATGCTGAAAAACAGCCCCACACCATGATGCTCCCACTTCCAAACCTCACTGTTGGTATGAGTGTGTTTTTGGGGTGATGTGCAGTGCAATATCACCTCCAAACATGGTGTGCATCATGGCATCCAAAGAGTACCATTTTGGTCTCATCTGACCAGATTATACTCTCCCAGTATTTCACAGGCATCTCTAAATGTTGTGCAGCAAACTTTAAACGAGCTTCAGCAAGCTTTTTCTTCACCAATGGAGTCTTGCGTGGTGAACGTGTGGCCAGTTTTTGGGGAAATGGTGTACTTTCTACTTCCGGATTATGGCCCCAACAGTGCTCACTGGAACATTCAGTTTAGAAATCCTTCTGTAACCATTGCCATCAGCATGTTTTGCAACAATAAGGTTGTGAAGGTCTTGAGAGAGCTCTTTGCTTTTATCCATCATAAAATGTTTCTTGTGTGACACCTTGGTAATGAGACACCTTTTTATAGGTCATCAGTTAATTTGCACTGACACGGGGCAGGATTGCTTTCTAATTACTGATAGATTTCAGCTGGTGTCTTGGCTTTCCATGCCGTTTTGCACCTCCCTTTCTTCATGTGTTCAATACTTTTTTCCGGTGACATTCCATTTGATTAAACATAACTTAATTTCTGAACGTATGTGTTAAGGTTTCTTTGTATGTATGGATTGCATAGGTTGTTACCGACATGTGTTCAAAATGTCATGTCAATAGCACCTTTAGAAATATATTTACTAAGAAAAACGGTGACGTGTTCAATACTTATTTTACCCGCTGTAGGAGGTCAAACAGTTCTTGTGTAAGATCAGTGCTTTCTGGCTTTTCTCAGGATCCAGAAGAAGACCTACACCAGAATGAGGGGAGTGAAGGGGACAGGTTGGCAAGGGTTATTGTGCAGTACTGGGGTAGTGCTCCCCTCTGCCAGAAATGGCGTCAGCAAGGGACCTAGATGGGGGACTCAGACAAGTATAACTTACTTCAATGTGTAAGAAAAACAGAACAGTTGGCAGGATTGGTTAGAGAGGGATGGATTAGAAGGGGTTGGGAGGGAATGAGGGGAAAAATTGATTTTGCCTGGAGTTGGGCTTTAAAAAAATGAATTGAGTGAATAAAAGGTGACCTTTGGATATACCCTCTGCAGTGTTACAGTAAGCACTTTTGCTGGAAAGCTTAAGATGGTCACACACTGATCTCATTTTGGCCAATTCCTGCTGAATCAGTCAACATTTGATATGTGGGTTGTTCTGTCCACACCCAGCTGATAGGTCAGTACAACCAGCCCTGTTGTGCCGGGCCCATCCCCATCAGCTCCACAGGGGGGCCCAGGCAACATTACAGTTAATATCTGCATGTTAAAAAAAGGGGATTTTATTATAACTTACCGTAAAATCCTTTTCTCTGAGTTCACTGACAGACGCAGCCCTTCATTAGACAAGTGGGGTTATGCTCATATCACTAGGAATAGACTAGGCAATATAAAACAAAAGCATAGGTTGGCCCTTCCCAGGGGGCCGTCCTCACCTTAGCATATAACCCCCTGCTAGACAATAGCATATCAGTTCGTAACAAG